>BQNB010153504.1:0-13820 GCA_026074375.1 Tanacetum coccineum
GTATACTTCCGAAGAAAACCATGCGGTTTGTGAAAGCTAGAAGAAAGAAGCAGAAGGTGTGAATGCTCAAAGATGTAAACAATGAAAGGTCTCGGCCAACGTCTTGACTGTGCGACAATCTTTCCCAGGTAACTTACCTATTCCCCCCTAATCTATTAATCTTTGTTTCTTCAATCTTCTTGTTCCTTGCTTTCTTCAGATCATAGTTTTGATTCATCTGGTGTTTGATTTCTTCATGGCTTTTCGGTTTCTAGTTGAACCAAATTCCAACACGGTTAGTGCCGCCATCTTGGTTTCAAAGTTTTCGGCCTGACTTCTCATGATGTCTCAAATGATCACGATTTTAAGCGGGTTAACGCCGTCATGGTGGGGTTAGCACAATCGAAAACTGAAACTGCAAGAAAAATCTCCAACCAATCTTCAATTCATAATCGCAAAACAGCCTTCTTTTGATCATTATTCTGATCTGATTCCTTTTGATGCCCTTTCTTTTTCTTACAACTGCTATGCGTTCAATTTCTCCTTGAGACTGTCGTGTCTCTCCTTTTTTCTGTGTTAACCGCCGGTTATTGGTGGTGTAACCGTTTCTTTAACAGACTTTCGTCTTTAATTCGGCATCTCTTCTTTTCCATGGCTGCTTGAATGAGAATTGCAACATGAATTGATGTGTTGTTTGATGAATGATGGATGAACATGATTTGGAGTGTTGTTTGATCCCTCGTCGCTCTGATACCACTATTGCACACGTTCATGATGGGTTTCCAGGATCGAATATGATCAAACAAGCATCATGTAATCATCATTCAAGAATACATAAAAAGAAACAAAGAAGATGGGTTGAACCCTTTAATATAAATCTTGATATATAAACTGTAAAAGGGTTGGTTTGATTTACAGAAATCCTATCTATCTATAGTGAATGAATCGGTGCCTTTGATGAAGGATACACCGGTAAGTAAACGATACATCTATTCTAAACCTATAACTGCCAACGTTTCTATCTTATTGGGTTTGTTGGCCTGCTGGCCCAAACCAGAAACTTGCAGACTTTATTTAAAACAAAGATTAATGGGATTATAATTTTCCAACATGGTCAAGATCGTCTGAAACTTGCTCGTATCCAACGCCTTAAGTTGTACCTAGTGGGTTGACCCGAGCACTTTATACCCGAACATGCCAACTCTGTTATAAACAATTAGCGTGTTAAATAATAATTATCTTTTTTGGAGTAAAACGATACAAGAGGTTTTGCAAACTATATTTTTCGCTTTAGATGACTTCCAACCCGTTTACCCTTTTGACTTTGCTAAATACTATTTTACCCAAATGGCTCGCACATTACAATTGGCAAATAATTACATAAGCAGATTGGATAAACAATCAGAAACATATATAAAACTGGTATGCCATAAGCATTAAGCAGATATACATTCCGTTAACGGACAATCAGTAATTTTGTCAATTTGTCTTAGAATGAGCAAAATCTTCTCAAAATGCGAAAATGCCCAAGAATCCCGTGAAAGTGGAAGGCCACGAACTTGTAAAAGGATGATGTACAGCCCATTGTAAAGCCATTCAAACTGGCATTCGATAAATCTAATTCAAACATGTATCAAGAAAACTGAACTTAGCGTTACCTCAAGACTACCAAGTTGAGCTCAAACCAGGTCAGCTCATTTTCAACTTAGATATGATTATATCCCTAGTATAATCTTCAGTTCAAAACATTAAGTTTAATAAACGTAAATAAGTTTAGTACACTTGTTTCATTCAGAAGAGCATATAATAACAGTCATAGACTTGATACTTCATGCCTCGAACCAACTTGGTTTTGTAATTCATTTAAAAGTCCAGAATGAACCTTAGAACAGGAATAATGGCCAGAGCATGTTAAAGCTTGAGTTTGGATTTTGAATCAAATTACGCTCGAGCTTGTCAATATATTTAAAGTTAAAACTCAGTTTGTGACTAAAGTATATTTTTAATCCAATGTACATACATATAATAGCATATTAGCATACGTACATATTTCTAATAATACTTGTTTAGCGCGTGAGTCTAATTGATCTTTGGGCATCAAATGCTTATTGTGCTTTGGAAAAAAATGTTTTTAAGGCGTCTCATCAAACTATACACTTGGTTACCTTTTATTGTGTTTTGGGTAACATGATAAAACAATAAACGTAAAAATGGCATAGCCATACACATCATTGATGCCTAATTTTATTTTTGCACTTATTGTTTTGTTATGTTAGCAAAACATAATAACTCTACCAAACATGTTAGCAAAAATCACAGTGACCAGAACCATAACGAAAATGAAAAAATCATATCACGTAACGAAAATGAAAAAACTGACTGGAGCCGTAACGAAAATGAAAAATGGAATGAATCCGATAAAGTAATAAGATGTTTTGATAAATCACATTGGATTTTTTTTCAGAACATGACAACAGCTTTGATTTGAAGATGTTTTACTAATTTATCTATCATTTAGAGTGTACCATTTGTCTGCGGTCTATACCATTTGAATTTACATTTTTAGCCTTCCTTCATTTCTCACTCGCTGTGCTCGAACATGTAGTAAAAAGATGTTCCTCAAAAATACAAAATTGCAAACTTAGTTTGTTTTCTGTCAAAAATGTGATGTTGGTCAGTGTTTCATTTGATGTTTGCTTGCGCGTGATATATTGGCTTTGATGTCTGTTACATTTGTGTTAATGCAGCCGGTACCATAAATGCTAGTGTGATAAGCCTTTGTATGAAAATGGGACTGATTTCTTGATGTCATTAAATGGTTCTTTTATATTTTTCCCTTCCAAGATATATAGCCGCATTTATATCTATCCAGTGATGGTAGTTTTACAGCTCACTTTTATGAAAATGTTGATCCACACCTCATACATGAGGTTGTAGTTTTACAATTGTTTGTTTAATACAACACCCGTTAATTTGCGCCATTCTGTATCCTAGCCATTCAAGGGATGAATAATATATTTTTTCGGAAAGGTTGTTGGAATTTTGCTCTAAGTATACGTATATATAACAGCTAGTCTAAAACTTATTTGAAATCAAGTATAGTGTGTATTATTTCATGGGTTTTGATGGGAACACAGGCTGTGTGTCACACAGATGTCCCCACCTTAACATGTGCCCCTGGGGCACATGTTAGAAAAACCCTTATTTCATTCATTCGAAATAACTCAGACCTCAAGTTCTAGGTGTCACATCTGGGACATATATATGTATGGTAGGATGCCATTATCCAACATTGTGATCTTCTTTGTAGGTATAAATGTATAATCTTACAGCCAAGCTCAAGTTTCGACCTCGCTTTGTATACATATTACATAAAATGTTAATGACTCTGGGTAATTAAATGTATGCAAAAGCTAGGTAAATATCTAATTTAACCTAAACTTGATATGACTCACGAGCCTCCGAGCCGAGTAATTTGGAGCTCAAACTCGAATCGGAAGTCTACTCTAGTAGCTCGGGCTCGAGCTCAATACCATGCCATATATTATTCTACATAATTTTCTTTTTTGTAGGTATAATGTGACAGACGAGCTCGGGCTCAGACTATAGAATTAAGGCATCAGTTCAAACTTTAACGACCAAACTTTAACTACCAATTCAGATACATCAAGCCATACTGTATGGCCCATACACACGGTTCATAATTGATAGATCCCTTATCTCTCGCGCCTTTTGAACACCCCATTAATATTTTGATAACTTAGAACCACTTTATAAAAAACTTGAAGCTTCAGCTACTAAAGAAAACATGGTGGATCATTGTTATAACTTTAAAACTATTTATGAGACATAAAAAAAATTAAACTGTTTTTATGATTATTTAAAAATGTAATATTATCAAATATTTAAACAAATGAAAGATTCAAAGATATAACGTCCGATATGGTTTATACCTTGATAAAAGATTGCGAGTTGTACTCCTTAAAGGATTTGGGTCATTTCACCATAATGATTAAAGAGTTGGCACGAGTTAATAGCATCCTTTGACTTGGATATTATGAGATAGACTATTTTTCTAGTTGTGTGTTATAAGAAAGTTATAGGGGAAAAGTTGACATAGCCAGATATAACTTTACTATAACATTACTATAACAGTATAACTATACCACATAACCGAACTCAATCGATAGGTTTAGTTTGATAAGGCATTAACTTAACAAGGTCACTATTTATTGTGTTTCTTATCTTGCTTATAAAAATCTTACACTCCTATCATTAGTTGCTTACGCTTTCTAAAAACACATACAAGCAATAAACCACCATTGTGTCTCCAATGCATACTTTCAAGCATAAGCCCAGCCGAAAATCACACCGCACACGCTCCAACACATTCAAATTTTTTATTTTGTACGATACACACTCAACAAAGCTTTCTATTATCGTTGAAATAGGTGGTCTCAAAATATATCACATATAACCAAGGTAACAGTGACGAAGCCAGGATTGTTAAATCGGGTAGGCCAAAACAAAAAACATGAAAAAGAATAAAAATAAATAAATAAACATGGTTAACCTTATCGTGCTCTTTAGTTTTCAATTTTCAATAATGCAATAGAACAACTTATACAATTTCTAATGTATTTCACTATTTCAGTGGGGTTTGTATCTTATTTTAGGTGGGCTTTTTGAAGTTTTATATACACATCACACTTAAAAATATCCATACTATAGTACTTATTAAAATATTGGGGTTGGCCTTGGCCCATCCTAGTTAATATGTAGCTCCGTCCCAGCAAGGTAAATATGTCTTTGTCTTTGATATTTATTAATCTTTATTAAAGAAGATAAAGGTTTAACCAGGTATCCTTTGTATTGTTTTTTTATGAGAGATATTTATGTTTATTGATGATATTATGTTGTATGGGTCTCAATTTAAGATGCAGTTGATTAATAATGTTTATGTTTATTAATGTTTATGTTTTAATTAGTTTAGAAGAACCATAAAAAACTCAAATCCTATAAAGAACAAATTATACATTAATCAATTTCATTTAATACAACCAAACTATATAATATACCAAAGCCTTTGATGTAGTCTAAATAAAGAACACACAAATTGAATTTGTTGATTCTAACGAATGCCAGAAACAATATTTTAATTATCGTTGATTCGAAAAGAATGCCGATACTTAGGCAAAATTCTTGACAAAACTGCCAAAAATAGACTTTTCATATATTTTGAAACTCAACAGCCAAGATGATAATACATGTTTTAAATAAGCATATGAGACTTAAATGGGCCTCTAACGAAAAACGAGCCGAAAACTATGCTAAAAATAAAAGTCCAAAAATCCCGAAAAAACACAAAAATGCAAATAACTCATAAAATATAGTGTTTCGAGGCTCGAAATTTCCATAACCCGAGGCCAAAATTCAACGATAATTGCTATCAAATACAAACACAGTTAAATAAAATTTAACCTAATTATAAAAGTAAGCATTATTCACTTATCAAATTAACTAATAATCACTACACACATATTACTCACAGTAAAAGTAAATTATGAACTATATTACACAATAGCGCGTAAAATTTAACCGATAATCACTACCTAACACACATAGTTACAAACAGTAAAAAAATTAACCGAATTAAAAAATTAAACAAATAAAAAATTAATTAAAATTAGATATATAGACCTTGAGTGCGTTGACTAGTCCACCACGCTCCTCCATAGTCAAACCTGCAGAAAACAACAAAAATTATATTAAAAAAATGAAAAAAAATTGGTTTGGAGATTAGATGTGAAGGTACGTACCTTCGGTAGGTAAGGAGGCGGTGATGTCGGTTAGGTCTAGCGGTTGTTTGTTGTTGCTGCTCATTTGGTGTGTGTTTTTAGTGTGTGAAACTTAAACCCTATAAAAAGTGAAAGGGGAGGAAATAAAAGGAGGGAAAGTGAATAATGGAGATAGATAAACAAAGGGATGGTTTTGATGTAGGCTCGGACCATGTTGGGCTTAGGGTTATCTTTGTATTACTTGTATTTATACTCGACACTTTGTATGGTTTCATAATCAATATACACAGAACATTGTATCATCCTACATACACTATATGTCAATTTGTTTCATTGAGTTATGTTACTTTCAATGCCATTGAAATCTGAAATCATGATTTTCATTTTGCATAAAAAGATTGTTTTTTTTAGATTTGTAAATACGAACAAAGATTTACTGTTTTTTAGAGTTTTACGTATGAAATTATGAGTGATTTATTATGTTATTGCCCGACCCTAAAAATCCCAACAAGAAAAATCAAATTTATAAATAATAGGAGATTACATATGTTCCGGAATACTTATTGATGATTCTCTCTTCTCTTGCTGTGGAATTCTTCAATTGTGAACCTCTTCATCGTGTTAAGGACTTCGATTTTCCTTTGTGGATCTAACATAAGTTTGAAGTTCCTATTTATGTACAAGATGTTATTGGCTCTAATACATCTTGGATAGCCTACAATCAAAGATTTAAACTGTTATTATATTGCATCTATTTCAAAATTTTGAAATGGTCTATTACAAGCAAAATAAAAAAAAATACTTCATTAGACTAGAAAGGATCTAATACAAGGAGTTTAAAATGTGAAACGTACCTATCACGTGATAGCAAGTAAGGTTGGGCGAATCGAATGTATTTCAGGCAATACCACTCGGAAAGGTAAACTCAGCTTGGCCACGGTAGAGATATAGGTCGCCTAATGTTTTAGGATCCAAAATTCCTTCGGGGGAATATATATCATAATGATATATGAGCTCTACTACCCCTATGGAGACCATGGGAGAACCGCTAAGTGTAGTGCTAATAAACCTATGAGTAGTATCCCTTATTGTTTCAAGAGGTTTCTCGGCATCGTGAACAAAGCTTTCAAAATTGTAGTAAGTTTCAATTGGAGTGTTTGCCTGACATCATGCTTCAAAACAACGCTCGAAGACTAATTCAAAGGGGTCTCTATATCATCGATACACATGATTATGCATGTCCATATCTCCTACACTGTCTCTAAACATGATGCTAACTAAAGGTTTAGTAACCATGTTGCACTTGACATTAAAATAAATTTATCTCTCACAAGTTCAAAAGGCTGTACATAGACCGCCATGCGCGTCATTGGTTACACAGAGAAATGATGCAGCCCTCTCCATGTTGATTTTAAATTATCATGAAGGTGCTGCAGCATTTCTCGTGAACCAATGACTGAATGTTGGTCATCGTACAAACTCTGATTGGGGAGAGGATTATTTATATTTTAATGTCACTGCAACACGTACTTAAGTTTAGGTTAGCATACGTTAGAGACAATGTAAGAGATATAGAATGAGTAATCATGTTTATCGATGGATAGAACCCCTTGTAATTAGGTGTTTAGCGAGCTGGTAGTGTAAGGTAGTGTCTGGTGGAATGGAGCGTGGTATTTTTGAATCAAAAAGGAAGTGGGGGTGGAGGAGGTGTAAGGAGAAGGGTTTCAATAGGAACTTCGTGAATACTCTTCAGGTATTGGTGTGTCGACGGAATCGGATGATATAGGAATGATGATCCTCTTGTTGTTGAATCTATATTCAAAGAGGATGTACCCATCTTGTGGTTGACATGATGGTGGAAAAGGAAAAGATAAGCTCTTTGGAAGTTGCTACAGTTTGAGGATCTTTTCCAACATCTACTACGTCGGTTACTACTATAGCAGGTAATGCCCATGGTAAGTCATCATATGCAAATTTAACTGGTAAACCAAGTGGGAAGAAGGTGATTGTTCATACTTTGTTTACACTAGGGGGTAATGAGATTGATGTGGTTGTTCCGGTGGATTCTATTCTTGCTATTAGTGAACGATTTGCAAATACAGCTTATAGTTTCTTCCTGGGGAAGTAGGTGGCTTACCCTATTGTTGCTAACTATGTTAGGAATACTTGAGGTAAATATGGGCTTGTTCGCTTAATGTTCAACTTGTCTACTGGATTATTCTCCTTTCAATTTAGTTCCATGGACGAATTAGATGCTATGCTTGTGAATGGTCTATGGTTCATCCAGAATAACCCGATTATCTTGAAGAAATAGCATTCGGATGAGAACCAATTGAAGGAAGATGTCAGTACTATTCCAGATTGGGTTAAACTCCATGGTGTACATGTGACTGCCTTTAGCGAGGATGGCTTGAGTGCCATTGCTACTAAAATAGGTACTCCTCTCATGCTTGACTCTTATACATCTGATATGTGCATGCATTATTAGGTATGTCAGGTTTGCTAAGTTTGATGAGCTTCGAGCTGATGTAGAGTTGAAAGATCACATTGTCGTAGTTATGCCTAAAATTACTAGGGAGGGCCACTACACATGTAATGTCCACATTGAGTATGAGTGGAAACCTCCTAGGTGTTCGTTGTGTAAGGTGTTTGGACACATTCATGAGGAATATCTGAAGAATACAGGTGCTGGTGAGAATAAAAATGTGAAGAAGCCTAGTCAAACCTCTCGAGGTGTTTCGGTTGGTCCAAAAATGGCTTTTAAACCTTAAAAATAATATCGACCTGTTGCCAAAAAGCCTAATTCTAGTTTTAATAGTAATAAAAAGAAAGGCGTGGAACCTACTATTAAGGTTAGTAATTCAAATCCTTTTGATGTTCTTAATTCGGTCGATAATAATGTGGAGTTTGGTTACCTATAGAGGGAATACTATTGTAATTAATGGGCTACTTCATTGATCTCTTTTATGGAATATTGATATGAAAGCCTTTATGGTTTTTGAACACCCTAAAAAGTATAAAAAATGTTTTAAAGTTCGGTACCAAGTGACACAAAGAAGAAACCACACAAAACGCACACAAGACCTTCTAAATCACCACATGGCTCTTGATACCAATTGTAAAATATATTAAACACATACTAGGTTGAATCGTATGGAAGAGTTTAGAGAGAAAGGGGTGGTTGGATGAATACTTAGAGAGAGAAAAACTTTTATAGAATGAGTCGTGGAAAAATGAACAACCAACACCTTCTCTAAGCTATAGAAAGGGTATTTATACATATACTAAGGCTGGTCATCCATGGATAGTCCATGGGTTGACCCGGTTAGATTACTAAGTTTTCGAATATTCTTCTACGATCTCTCTAACGATATATTGGAAGTGACCGATACTTTTTGTATTTCTAACAAGCAAGAACTGAGTCTAGTTGGGGAAACTCAGCTTGTGGTTGTTGTGAAATTAGAGGATCATGATATGCAGGATATGCATTTTGAGGAATTGATGGTGTTATATGACTGAGTTAGGTCTGATATGCATTTTGGTATTGATGTCGATGATGAGGTGCTTCATAAGGCTGTGACTGTGGTGAAGGAGAGTACATTTGTTGACCAAGTGGTGAAATTTGTTGTTGATATTGAGGAGGATTGTACTAAGAATGATGGATGTTTATGTAAGATTGTGTGTGATGATAGTTAGTAACCAAGGCAATTAGATCTGGAAATCGTTCACACATCAAAACGGACTTCGTTAGTATTGTGCCTCGTGTTGGCTGAGGGATATGCGATTGCTTATAAGTTACATGTATGGAAATCTTTGAGTAACTTAACATCCGTCAAAATTTGCTCAGGCTCTGGTTGAAGGTGTTCAAAAACTTTTGTGTTTACTTAGCGACTGCATGTCATTTTATTATGTGCATATCATGATGGTTGAGTGAACGCAAGGAATAGTTAATAATTGATCACGCTTTATTGAGAAACTGTCAAACTCAATATCAGCTTACACTCACGGTTCTTGCTGTGAAGTTTCGAGCCTTTCCATGAGTAAACTCTATCTGTCCCAATTTCTTTTTAGCCACATTGTGATGGTTGACAAGAGAGTAGACATCAGGTGGAAGGCCTTGAAGAACAATGTTGGTGGCTTTAAGATCACAATCAGCTTGAAGTTTTTCTTTCTTTAAAAGTTTTTCATAAGTTTTGGGTCTAGTGACACCATCCTCTTCAATCGTACCCCAAACAAGTGGACCGTTAAGAACTATGTCGTGGAATCATTCTACGTTGTTCTTACTTGTATGTAAAGCAATCATAACAACTTTGCAAGAGTCATACATTGACTTTTCAAGCATAGGAGGACGGTTATCAGCACCGGCTACAATCATATGTTTAACTAATGTAGTCATTTTCAATGAATGTTGTGTGAAAAGATAAACATTGGATCGTTTAGTGATTAGAGGTTGTTGTTTTAAAGTGTTGTTTGTTGAAAGTGATTAAGAATTGGTATTACACGGGATTTTACAAATCTTGATTAAACCGAAAAAATAAGTGAATATTTCGCGAGATTTTACAAATAAAAAAAACCGTGAAATAATAATCCTTGATAAGAATTGTATAAATCGCCTGAAAATATGCAGTATATATTTCACCTAAGGGAAAGTACATAAATCGCCTAGTAGAGATGTATATTTCGCTAGAAGTAACATAAATGCCTACAATAGATGTATATTTCGCCTAAGGAAATGACATAAATCGCCTGGATAGGATGTATATTTTGCCTAAGCAAAAATGCATAAATCGCCTGATATGAAGTATAGCAAAAATGCATATATTGCCTAGAGAAACTTGCATAAATCGCCTAGTGAAAAGTGCATAAATCTCCTAGCGGAAAATGCATAAATTGCCTAGAGTAAAGTACATAAATCGCACGATTCAAGCAACATGTATATTTCGTCTAATCCAAGTGTATATTTCGCCACCTTCAAAAAATCCACAAAACCACTTTTTCAAATCACTTAAAACCACACCTTTTATCGATTTTTCTTGATTTCTTTTGTACAACTAAGTATTACTAAGCTATTAGAAGCATAAAAACACAAACTTTATGGTTTTTAACACCCAAAAGTTTACTCTTTTTGGTTTGTGTATAGTAACAAAAAACACACCCTTTTTCAAGCAAAATGCACACAAACAAAACTCTAATCACCCATGGCGACTCAATTGTAGAATATTGATTATCTAATCACACATACACTACAAGAAAGAAATTCTAGAGAAAGAAAGATGGTTGGACACTTCTAGAGAGAGAAACAAAAGAGAGTATATGTGTTATTATGAAATGACCAACACCCTCTCCAAGGCAAGGAGAGGGGTTCTATGTTTGTACATTAGCTGGCCATGTCCATGGGCTTTCCATGGGCTTGACCCTGTTAGGAGTACATTTACCAACGGATTATACGAGGTACGATATATATTTTAGGGAGTGACGAGACTTTTTCGTAATCTAACAATAAGTAAACAACATTGCATCTTAAGTGGGAATTTGTCAATAGGATCCTAATTAGGGTGATCTAAAATTAATCTCTATTAGATTGATATTGAACGAGTATTTAACTAAGAGAAAATAATGTATACTTTATTCCTATTAAATAAATATAACAACAACATTATTAGTGGCTAAAAATATAATTGAAAGAAACCTTACTTGCATGGGTTAATCAAGCTAGTAGCATGTTTCGTATGACAAATGATTTCCGGCAACGGTCCTACAAACATAAAGATGTTATAAGTTAACAAAACAAAGATTCATATATCTACACATATTTATAATTAATGGCAATATATGTACATGTAGATGTAAGTAAAAAAGAATTATATATGAAAATAACTAAGTATAAGAAGTGTTAAATACCTTTATTATCACTTGAAACTAAATGAAGTTAGATCATTTAATGTTTATGGAAACAATTTATAAGGGTTTGAAAAAAAAAGAGTAATGAATAAAGCATAATAACTATGCAAGGTTTTGAAAAAAAGGCAAAAAAGAAAAAAAATGTTATTTTGTGTTTCCCAACTCTTGTAGTGGCTATTCTGGTAAGGAGTCGTTTAAGGTTGGAATAGAGTCTGATTTTGTATAAGGAAAATGATTTCTAAGTTTAGTCATAAGCCTTAGTGTGTGCTTTATAAGAGGAATAGAGCCCGGTTTTGAAGCAGTAAACAGGGCTCTATGATGTTTTCACATTATAGGACGGTTTTCTGTACGTAAAACATTGGCTCTATGCATGTTTAAAAGGCCGAAATCTCTTTAGAGCTGTTTTCACACAAAATGGCTGTATTAAGGAGCTCTATGTCCATTGTGTAGTAATGTATCATCTTTAGTTTAAGCTCGAAGACTAATTCAAAGGGGTCTCTATATCATCGATACACATGATTACGCATGTCCATATCTCCTACACTGTCTCTAATCGTGATGCTAACTAAAGGTTTAGTAACCGTGTTGCACTTGACATTAAAATAAATTATCCTCTCCACCAAGTTCAAAGCTATACATTGACCGCATTCGGTCATTGGTTCACAGAGAAATGATGCAGCACCTCTCCACCAAAATTTGATGGTCCTCTCCTCTCTAAATAACTTATATAGCTGGAAATATAGTGGTCACCTATCCGATCAGATTACAGGGCTTTGGTCACTGTTTGGTCGAAGAGAGAGAAAGCTAAGATGACGCTAATGTGACAGTGTAATTTGGTCATCTTATATGATCAAATTACTCTTAGTCTAAGATGTTAAATTAAAATTTTAGAAAATTCTACATAACTTAACAACTTTAAGAGTAATAACTCTTACAAAATTGGTGGAAGTATTTTAAATCATTTGCACTAGAATTGTGGAATATTATATTTGTTTAGCCATTAGATTGCGAGTTTTCTAGAGATAGGTTGTTAGCCATTAGATTAAACTAATATTGGTCATCCATTTAAAAGGTGGATGCATATACAACGAGAGGCGTTATTTGACAACCATTGTAAAGTTGTGTCAATGGTGTCGAAATAATTTCTCAACCTAAACAATGTGTGTCATTTTATTATATACTAGTTATAAGTTATGTGCACACGTAGAGCTTACATATAAATTTAATTTAATTTATAATTTTTGTTTAATATTCGAGGTAGAAAGTCTAAAAGGTATATGGTATAAGAGGTCATTTGTTTTTTCTTTTAAAATTATCAAAATATATGAAAATCTATAAATTTACACTTAACTCCGTATTATTTATTTAAAATTCAACCACTAAACTCCTATTAATTACCTTTTTTTTCAATTTTTGCTTTCACAAATTTGACACATATATTTTTATGTTTTTTTCTCTACCAAATTTTATAATTTTTAGCAAATTAGATTTAATTTTGACTTTTTATCGAACAATCAAATCGCATGATTTCTTTTTGCACTACTTACTTGACCTCAACTTATCACAATGCATTAACTATCCATTATTCACTCTCCATCTTCATTATTCAAAAATACGCATCGACAAGATCCAAAAACACACACAAATACATCCATTGATTTCCTTATAAAAAGAGTACTATAAAAAACTTATTTGAGTTTTTCTTTTCCAAGCGCGCATGAGTAAAAAAGAATACAGGCACATACCTTTATTGTTTCGAAACGCGCATGAGTTTGTCATTTTATTTATCTTTGTCTACGAGCATCACTACGATAATAGCCCTTTTCCCTGGCGACATGTCGGGGTTTTCCCCAGCGACTTGTAGCTGGGGAATACTCGCTGGGGAAGCTTCGTTAGGGATTCTTTCCCCAGCGATAATCCTCAGTGACGAGGTGGGTCCCACTCATTTTTCAGTCAAAGATCAAGTGCCACGGTGGCACACTTTTCCCCAGCGACATGTCGCTGAGGAAAAGTTTGCATTTTTTTAAAAAAAACCAGCAAATCTACCAAAATACAAACCTGTATCAAAAGATGTATAAACTCATCACAACTTGTACCAAAACACAAATACAAAGTAAACGGATCAACGCAATACAAATACAT
>BQNB010153505.1:1635-15634 GCA_026074375.1 Tanacetum coccineum
TATTAACTATTAAACTACGAGCTATAATAAACAGTAAAATACACGGGGTGACCGAGTCTTTTTCTAATATCTAACACACCCATATCTATTTTCCCCTTATGTACGCATACAGATGTTTTTACGTTTTTGTCCGTTTTTTTTATTTCGTCCGTTTTTTTGCGTTTTCGTCTGTTTTTTATGATTTCGTCCGTTTTTTTACGATTTCGGCCGTTTTTTACGTTTTCGTCCGTTTTTTTACGATTTCGTCTTTTTTTTACGATTTCGTCTGTTTTTTTACAGACGAAAACGTAAAATTATAGACTAAAACGTAAAAAACAGACGATATCGTAAAAAAGGGCGAAAACGTAAAAAACGGACGAAATCGTAAAAAACGGACGAAAACGTAAAAAAACGGACGAAATAGTAAAAAACGGACGAAATTGTAAAAAAACAGACGAAATCGTAAAAACTAACGAAATTGTAAAAAAACTGATGAAATCGTAAAAAAACTGACGAAACGTAAAAAAATGGACGAAAACGTAAAAAAATGACGAAATCGTAAAAAAAGGACGAAATCGTTAAAAAAGGATGAAAACGTAAAAACCAGACGAATTCGTAAAAAAACAGACGAAATCGTAAAAAAAGGACGAAAACGTAAAAAAACAGACGAAAACGTAAAAAAACAAACGAAAACGTAAAAAACGGACGAAAACGTAAAAAAACAGATGAAATCGTAAAAAAACTGACGAAACGTAAAAAAATAGACGAAAACGTAAAAAAATGACGAAATCGTAAAAAAAGGACGAAATCGTTAAAAAAGGATGAAAACGTAAAAACCAGACGAATTCGTAAAAAAACAGACGAAATCGTAAAAAAAAGGACGAAAACGTAAAAAAACAGACGAAAACGTAAAAAAACAAACGAAAACGTAAAAAACGGACGAAAACGTAAAAATACAGAAAAAACGTTAAAAACCCATTAAATAAATAAGATTCACCCAGTAGCCCATTTATCCCATTAGTGCCCGTTTTAGCTCGTGCCCGTTTTGGCCCGTAACCGTTTTGCCTGATGCCCGCGCCCGCCCTGCCCGCCCTTTTTGCCGCCTCTATTTTTGTGTTTCGAATATGTCTTTATAATATTATAAAAGTAAATAGAGAATTGAGATAGAAACAAGAACACTTGAACATGTATTCTAGTTTTGTAAAATGAAAAACACAAACACATGTTTTTTAACTAAACGCAATTTTCAAATTTTCAATTGTTTTGTGGAGATGAAAACCCCCTCCTTTTTCCTACAAAACAGGAAACAGAAAATGATGAAAAATGTTTTCCAACTAAACGCAACCTTAAAATTTTACTTATAGCTTACTTTTTTTTATTGAATAAAGCGTTGCATGTAGTTATTGTTTACATTGTCGCCATTAACTATGAATGTAATAATATACTGGTATTAGAAGTTAGAAACTCGATAAAAATATAAATTAGTACACTAGTTTTTAACTTATGGTAAAAAGAATAGATAAACATGTAGTGTGTTGGGATTCAGTTTTAACATGGTTCCAGAGTGTGTTTTTGTTGGTGCAGGCTCGGTGTCGTTCTTATGGGAATGAGGACAAACATATAATATAAACCAGGTCAAAATATGAAACGCAAAAACCTACTGAACAGAAACTGATAAAAAACTGCGTTGCACTGTAAAAAGAGGGGTATAAAAAGAATCTTTTGTACCTTTTGACACTATGCAGTGGACCCGGGGGTACCAATAAGGGTACCCTAAAACAAAAGTCAATTTAGTTACAATAATGGCTGATACATAAACTCATAACAGAAACTTTATTACTTCGACTTAATAATGCTGTTTCTACTACAGAATAATACAGACACAATATATATGTATAGAGGGTGTTAGTATAAAAACTCCCCTGCTCACATGTTTTGTTTCTTTTTTTACAACTTTCAATTCTTTTTTTTTCTTTTTGTTTACAGTATAACACAGTTTTTTATTAGTTTGTGTTTCGTATTTTTTGTTAGTTTAATACTATTAACTTGTTAAACTTTATAATTTTTATTTCTCACTTTCCGTTTCACGGTTTTATAATATAAACATAATTGTAAAAATAAAAGAAAATTTGAAAAAAAAGAAACGAAAAACATAAGGGGGTACAAATGATTTTTTCAAGAAGTTTTGTTTATAACCTATCTCATATTGTTATTTCCATATCCATCGATTATGTAAGACAAAATCAAGGACACACAAAGGATTCTTCAGTGTAAAAAGTGAGGTACAATTTGCATTCCATAGAGTTTTCAAAGAACGTGTAGAATTAGAAATATAAATGTTGGATAATTACCACAACAAACTCGAAGTTCGATTGCGGAACGCTAGATCGCGAGTTGTATCGAGCACAAGTAGCAAACACGAGAGACTACAAAGAACCGACAAATATATGCACACATTATACCCTCGTAACAAACCTTTATTAAATCCCTAATAAAACTATTACAACTAGGAAGAAGAATGAATAACTAGCATCCCCCCTCATCTCTATTTATAGGGATGAGAGGGTAGTAAACTTTCCTAAATCGAATAGGAAACTCCTTGCCTTGCAAGGCAAGCTAAATAATTCCAAGTTTTATGTCTAATCCTAATCTAACACTGTACACTTAAACCCCTAACCTTTGTTTAAATCTACTTTTAATATATAACAATTTTTACCTTAGGAGTAACACTTAAACATAATCGATACTCAGCACCTTTTCCTCGTGCTGGAACCTCAAACCGGGGACCACCTTGTCGACTAGGCATTGTATTTCAGTAATTTCTTTAGATTAGCTCCATAGACTCCTTCACTTTCTTATTTTCAGCAACATTACCCTCTGCACCCTCTTGACCAGGTACTCCGGTTAACATAATGTTTACCCCTACCTTTATACCAAGGTGTACGTTTTCCTGCTCCTTTATCAAGTAGTCCGTGTTTGTCTTTTCTTTAAGTTGCTTGTCCTCCAACCTTCTTTGAGTCACTGCAGCATCATCGTTACTAACCTGAAAAATCTCAGCTCCACGATTCCCTTGAGCTCCCTGCAGTTCCACCTCAAATCAACACGTTTTTCATCATGTACTCCATGGACTCCTGTTTCAACACCAGGACCAAGTTGTTTGAATCCAACTTGTTTAACACCAAGTTGCTTGAATCCAACTTGTTTTGAATCCCCATGCTTTTGTACATCAAAAGTCATTACTTTTGCTTCCAAAGTATACACGCAGCCCAGTCATCATAACGCGACAACGTTTGATCACCTTGAATATACCCATCTAAACCCGCCCCCTCCCCCCCCCACCCCCCCAGCTCCCAACCCCCCCCACCCCCCCCCATTCTTCACAGTATAACCCTCTTTTTCAAGAGTACCAAATGAAATCAAACTTCTTCTTAATCCTGGAACATACCTGACATCATCCGGTATAAAGCTTGATCCATCATGCAACTGTATCTTCACTTTCCATGTCCCTTTGATAATGCATGTCTTGTTATCACCTAACCGAACCGAACCACCATCAACAACCTTAAAGTCATACAAGAAGTCCCTCATATGTGTCATATGATAAGACCCACCTGAATCCATTACCAATTCAGTCATCTCATCATTCCCGACTACCACCAGGGCTTCTCTAAAGTAGGCGTTACCCTAGTCATCAGAAGAATCAGAATCCTGATCACGCTTACCCTTCTTGACGAACCCGCTTGACTTCTTCTTTGGACAGTCTCTCTTTAGATGACCCTCTGAATGACATATGAAGCACTTGAGTTTACCAGTTCCACCCCTTGACTTAAACTGCGAACTTCCCCTAGAATGAGCTTTACCTGAATGATCTGACCTTCCCCTTACATATAACCCATCACCAGCCTCTTCCTTTATGCCTTTAGTTCTTTTCTTTAACTCCCTTGAATTCAGAGTCGCCAAAACATCCTCCATTGTCAAGGATTCCCTCCTATACAACAATGTCTCCACAAAGTTTTCATAAGACGATGACAACGACGTAAGTAACATGAGTGCCTGATCCTCATCCTCAATCTCGATATCAATGTTCGCCAAATCAAGTATCAACTTATTAAACTTATCTATATGATTACCCAGTTTCATACTTGGACTCATATAGTATGTGTATAGCTTCTTCTTCAGATACAGTCTGTTTGCTAAGGACTTAGTCATATACAGACTAGTCAACTTCGTCCAAATTCCTACAGCAGTTATTTCCTTGGTAACTTCCCGTAAAACACGGTCTCTCAAGCATATAATCAAGGTACTTTATGCCTTCTTCATTAAAGCAACCTTTTCACCTGCTTCCATGTCCACGAGTAATGTCTCTAATGCAGCATCACATCCTTGATGAACCATTAAAGCTCGCATATTTATTGCTCTAACCAAAGTCATTTTCCCATTGATTTTTCGATGTCAAAACCAAGTTAATCGAATTAGCCATTTTTTTTTCTTGCTAAAAACATTTGTCAAGTAGTTTCTTAACCACTTTTACCATAAAAGTCTCACAGCCGTGTGCAATGTAATCTTGTTGCTAAAACCCTTTCTTGCAAATCGAATTATTTAGATAACCTAACCCCTGCTTTTGACCAAGAACCGATTGTTTACTTGAAACCTAAGCAAACACGATCAAACTTGAACACCAAGGAAAAAAATATCCTCGCAACAACTTCGAACTTCTCTAATTATAATCTCCTTAAGTTGTAATCATTAATAAACAAAAACGATACTTAGACTTGATCCTTTCATGAAGATAAAGTCTCCTTTAGCAAACTTTGTAGTAAAACTGCTTTCCTGTCACGTAGATGTTTTTTCAATTACATACAAACCCTCGGGTGTAAGTAATCTTCCTCTCTCGACGCCGTCTCGCTACTTCAACAATGGTTCTGCAAACTGAAACCGAACCCTCTCGAACGAACTCGACCTCGATTTAGCACTTTCATCTTCGAAAACCGGACGACTAACATATGGCTCTTGATACCACTTGTTGGACAATTACGACAACAAACCCGAAGTTCGACCGCGGAACGCTAGATCGCGAGTTGTATCGAGCACAAGTAGCAAACACGAGATACTACAAAGAACCGACAAATATATGCACACGTTATACCCTCGTAACAAAACTTTATTAAATCCCTAATAAAGCTATTACAACGAGGAAGAAGAATGAATAACTAGCACCCCCTATCTCTATTTATAAGGGTGGGGGGGGGGGGGGGGGGAACTTTCCTAAATTGAATAGGAAACTCCTTGCCTTGCAAGGCAAGCTAAATAATTTTAAGTTTTATGTCTAATCCTAATCTAATTGCATTGTACACTTAAACAAAAGCTATTACAACGAGGAAGAATAATGAATAACTAGCATCCTCCATCATCTCTATTTATAGGGATGAGGGGGTAGAAAACTTTCCTAAATCGAATAGGAAACTCATTGCCTTGCAAGGCAAGCTAAATAATTTCAAGTTTTATTTCTAATCCTAATCTAATTACATTGTACACTTAAACTCCTAACCTTTGTTTAAATTTACTTCTAATATATATAAAATTAAGACTGTCAATCTAAATCGGGTTTGAGGTCAGTTTTTGAGCTCCCTTTATCTACAACGAAAACGTTTTTATGAGACGGGGAATAGAGAGCTTTTGTGATCTTAGTTTGATCCAACCTTTTGTAATTCGAAAAAAAACACGTTAACATTATTGAAGATGCTATATTTGATATATGTTCATATATCCGGTCCAAAGTCAATTCTGGTTAGGATTCCCCCTGACAACTTTATTCGATAATAAAATTAGAAAATGATTGGAAAATCTAAGCCTGATGATTCATTCTATGTCTGAACCATGCTGTTAACTAATAACTGTCACAGTTAAAAAAAGGGGATATATTAGTTTAGATCATTGAAATAATTGTATGGAAGGTAAACTAATACAGAATCTGTATTTATAATTTTTACGAACTACATTTGATTTAGATGAAAATTACACAATCCTTACTCAACATTTATTCGTATTCGATGTCACTAACGTCACTTCCAATAAAAGTGGTATTCAAACCACATATTTTTTCATATTTGAAGAATTGAGTGCACCAAAAAAAAAGAATTTTTTATATTTAAAGAATCCTATCATTCTCAAATCATAAAAAAATGCTTTGTATATGGTAAGTAATATAATCAAAAGGCGTCAAGATCGCTTGAGCTCGTTTTTGTCCTTGCAAGGATCGTGATCCGTAAGCTGGATCGAGACTAAGGATCGAATCGAGATGTAAGATCTTACCATTTGTCATGTTTGTTAACATAAGATAAACGAGTCAAATGTTTCATTTTCCACACCTCAAGATAACTTCATCTAATATCATCTTAATTATGTCAAAGATCAACTTTAAACCACAAAGTAAAAAGTAAAACCAATTTTTCGGCTTATTTTAATTTCGGACTTATATTTATTAAGTAATCTTCTCACTTCATTTAAGACTTGTTGGCCTTATATAAGTTTATTACGATATGATAAACTAACATAAACCCATACGTCTCAAAATAAGTTAGAAAATTGGGGTTTATGAGATATAAGCCGTAATCAAATAAGCTCGTAAACCCACATATAAGCAAAAACAAACACCCCTAGGTATAAACTATAATCAGATCTTAGAAAATGAAACGTCAATGGTTGATTTATTAGACATTAGTAAAGCTCATTTATTTTTTGGCCTAAGTAAGTTAGATTGACTCAAAAGATAGAAAAAATGAAAAAAATAAAAATAGGTGAACTCAGATCGCGTGACGATCTTACGAGTTTACGTGCGATCCCACGATCTTACATACGATCCCACCTCAAATGCGATCTTATGCCGATCTTACACGATCTTAGCTAGTAAACACGTAAGGTCGTACGATCTTACGAATTTACTCGCGATCTTGAAGCTGATTATAAATACATCATGTTATTGGTTTAAGACACCTTTATATAGTATAGAGTAAACTACACCAGTGGTCCTTGTGGTTTTCGTTGACCAACACCGGTAGTCCCTTGACCAAACTAATTGCACCGTTGGACCTTAAGTGGCAAACGTTAGGCGCCGTTAGTCCCTCACTTTACCCAGGTCCTTAAACGATTGTTAAGTTTATTAACGCCAGGGGTATTATCGACCTTTCCCACCCACATTTTTTCCCCCGCCTATTTTCTTAACTCTTTTCCCCCTTTTCCCCCTCTACCACCTCTATTTAACATCTTTACTAATTAAAACACTCACCACTTCCACCAACACTCACAGTTAGGTTTTGGCGACAAGATGTGATTTGTGGGCCTTATGCAGTCATCAGACATCATAGGACATCAAAAACCCAGGCGAAGGATTTTTTATGGTTGTCCCTACAGAGTCGTAACGATGGGTTGATTGGGTAGACCCCCCCCAATGTGTCATCGTTCAGTGATGATCATCCCTGGTTTATTAAGGGCTATTAACAACCTCAACGACTATCCAAAGAAGGTTGACAAGCAAGAATCAGAATGAAGAAGTATCTTATTGTTTCATGGGTTTTCTTTCTTGTTTATGTACTGTTTAAATAGTGACAAGTTGTTTTGTGTGTGGGTTAGGTTAGATGTGTTTTGGGAAAAGTTTTATATGAATCCGTCTCTTTTCTTAAAAAAATTTGTAACTTTGTGAGATAGTGCATTTTTTCATTTTCTGTGAATGTATAGGTGAAAGTGGAGTAAATGTTAGGGAAGTGAATTTAGTTGACTTTGTGACTTATTTCAGTTTACTGTGAGTAATTGCCCCAACCACCTAGTTCTCCCTATAAAAACCAACAACCCTTCACACCACCAATTATATCTTTATCCTTACAAACCCTAAAACCAAACTGTGTGACATCAAACTGTATAAAAAGTTGAAAGTGCATTGAGTTAAGTGACTCACGTGATGCTCTCAGTGGTGCGGGGTATTGAACAGGAATTGAGGGATCTTCAACGGCCTTCAATTCCTCATTTGGGCAGCCAAAAAAGGCTAGGCCTGAGGTTTGTGCTCGTGTTGCTGAAATGTTTAGGACTAGGACTGTGCCACCAAATGTGATCAATTGGTATGGCTCTATTGATCATGTGAAATATCTGTGAATCACGTTACTAGGATTACTGGATCCCAGAAAGAAGGTCCCTTTGATGAGTTTCCTGCAGAAACAGATGAGGAAGATGAAGACAGTGACATGTCCCTCCAGTTTCAAAGGCCAAAAGGTCCAGATGTTAACTATGTTCTCAAAAATATTGCCAAAATCCCTACCTTCATTTTAAATGCTGTCATTGGACTTGCTAATAAGACTACATGGGCTATGATTGAGCAAAAAATGGGAAAGAGGGGTGCTTTGGTAACAAGGATATCAGGAAGGAAAAGGTTTTGAAGTTTGTGGATGGATGGAAGATTAGTTTGTAATGTATAAGATATTGTTTTAATTTTAGTGTTCATGGTATGGTCTTTATTAAGTATTTACTTGAATATAATGACCACAATTGATGCAGTGGTTAATAAATTTTGTTAATGAAATGAAGTTCAAGTTTTGGATCTAAATCTTTATCTGTCATCATTTTGCCCTTTGAGCTGTTATACTTGTGTATTTTCATTGATGCATGATAGTAAACAATATAAACAGACATATGTCATAGTCTTTACCATAAACCATAAAAATGTTTTAAACCCTCCAGACATAAAGTCACATCCCAAATACAGTCATTGTGTAGAACCAACAGAAATAAAGTCAACAAAGTTCACAGTCCACCTAAGTTAATGACTTTCTTCTTTGGTCCTGTCTTCTTTTGGTACTCACCACTAGCTCGGGAGCCTTCCCTTTGTTTGTTGTTTTCCACTTGCAGATCCAACACCCTGAGTCTTTGGCCTTTTGTTTGCCTGAGAACCTGTAGGAGCATGAGTATCATCCATCCATGTGGTTGGAACTTTTCTCTTGTTAGTCTTAGCAACTCTATGACCAGTGTAACTTCTGGAATTGTGACCTTTTGGTTGCATTTGTTACAAGTTACCTTCTTGTGTCCCTTGAAGTTTTCATTCTTGACTATCCTTTAATAAATCCCTCTTCAGCCGCGAAATTTTCTTCCTTTCTTATGGTGTCCTCCCCTTGTGGTGAAGTTTTGGGTGGCCAGAATATGGGTGGGAGGAACACATTGCACTTAGGCCAATGGATATGCCCTTAATAGGTTTGATCTTAAAGGACTAAACTTTCTTTCCAAGACTCTAACCTATCGCATAGATGCACCCATTCTTCTGGATATACCAGCCTCATTGTTAAGTGAACATTGACAATTGTTATTCGTCAAAACATGTTTGCAAGGTATTACCTGTCAATCCCATTTCTAAAGTGCATGTTCTAGCACACATTAACCACAAACCTGGTCCTCTCCATAGACCATCACCTGATCTAGCCCATCCAACAGAAACAACTGTGTATTTCGTAGCTTGATTAGAGTTTGCTCTCAAACTCTTTGATGCAGAGGTTTAGTGGCCCATCACATTTATTAATAAGTTTGTTCACATTTATAATCTGTCCAATGGGTTAATTAGTAGACAGAATAAACAAAATAGCACTGCAACTACAAGATAATGCATAATCTCATACCTTTTCAGCAAAATATTCCTGGCAACTCCCAAGTGGAAATAAAATAGGCTTATCTCTTCCACCAACAAGTTTCCCATTGAAGGCTTCACCATATTATTCACAACACATCCTTACTTGGCCCTAACAATGTTGACAAAGATTGTTATGTCTTAACAACAGACCTAGTATACACTTACCTTAATATACCAAAAAAATTTCATACCTGAGAAATGTGATCTTGACCAAAAAAAGAGGTTTGGGTGTTGGGGAAGAATCAGATTCAACCACTCATAAGCTTCTTTGCTAAAACTCCATCTTTTTCCATTGCTTTTGAAACTTCTGGGATTTGTAAGTTGTACTGGTGTGTCCACAATGCACTTTGTAAGATTTCCATTCCCGCTTCTTCATATACTCATGAATGTGTTTACACACCGTATCTCTGCTCTGCATCTGGAAACAAATAGCAATTGCTGGTTATGATAACCTGTAATCCGACAAAACATTTTAAGCAATTACATACTTGCTGGTATAATACCCTGTAATCATATAAAGAATTATGCATTTTCATGAACTTATTACCTTTTGCCTGTCACTTACAAAGTTGAGTTGGTAATTCCCTGTACAGCTCCAACTCCTCCCCTAGTTGAGTGAGAAAACCCTGTCCAGCCTCTGTGTTCTCACGTCTCAAATAGCCATAAGCCATGGAAAGAAACCCATGTTTGGATCAAACCATCAACCAAGCTGTTAAGAATTGACCTGGTAAGGTCCCTTATGAATGACCATCTAATACAAGCAAATCCCTCATCCCTGCTTTGAATCCAGGCTTTCAAAGGACAAAACATACATAAATTCTCTTGATACTCTTGTTGGTACTCATGATTTGTTTGATTGAAACATCGATCTGGACAGTGTGCTTTGGATTAGTTTCTTGTAACTCCATAACATAGTCCCTTAACATCTTGTATTGCTGTGTGTAATCACCCCTTAATTTCTTTTCAGCTTCTTGTTTTGCTCTAAAAGCCTTGCTCTGTGTGACATTCAATTCATGTTTTTGTGTGAGTTGCTCTTGGACTGCTCTAACAGGAATGTAAGGGTTGGTTTTTAATTGCTGAACTAACTCCTTAGAAAACCATTGATAAGTAGCATAAATGTTTTTCCTTGACTGCAAACATTTATGTTCAGATTTGTATGTTCTTACCTGCCATGTTTCACTATTTTTGATTTTAGAGACTAGAAGCACCCAAGGACATTGATTGCCATCCAACTGGTTTTTGCTATTAGGTTTACCCCATAATAGTCAGTTTTTTAGGGGACTTTGTCACTTTAATTTTTTCTTGGTCATTTAAATCTTTTGACCACTACCCTCATTGGTCACTAACCTGACTAGGCCCACTCCCTGACTAGTCCTCAATAACCTGATTTGCTCCACTGGTTATCTCATCAACAACATGGTAGGCAAGGACTCAACCTCTGCCACACTGCAACTAACCCTTTCACCATCCTTCTTTTCACATCTTTAATTTCCCTCTAGTCTCCATAGAAAGCTCTTAATGTATGTCATGGCACCTTCCTTGTTTGGAAAGTCTTTTTCCAAATAGAAATAAGTTTTGTAATTGTTCATAGGCATGTGCTTGTTTCCTTATTCTTTCAATTTCCTTTTCTTATTGCTACCTTCATTCATCACTATCAGCCGCACTTTCAAGTAATCATTGTCTAACATTCTATATTCCTCACCATCTCCTTCTTCTATATTTACTGTTTGTTCACTGTCTTCTAAACCCATAAATTCTACTCCTCATCACATGAAAGTCAAAGTCTTTCCTATCACATAAAACTCTTACCATTCTTTTCTTCATCCACTAAGTAATCCCTATCTTCACTATCAGATTTAATATTAGCTTCTGTGTCTTCCTACTCTCTGTTTCTATAGTTGTTCATTTTCCTTCACCCTTGTTTCTACAACATGCCCACTATACCTTCCCTATTCCTATCTGTGTCTATCATCAACCTATCTTTCTTCCTCATTTGTGTTTTCATGATCATTCCCCTGTGTGTTCCTTCCATGTTCTGTCATCATCACATTCTATTTCTACCTTATTGTTTCATCCCTAAATAAACATGTCTCACTAGTATTTTTTTTTATAACCTTCCCATATCCCCATGTTGTAAGATTAGTTCCAAGTCACAAATGGGTCAAAATTAGGATCTTGTGTTTCTTCATAAGAACCGATCTTACCCAATGCCACTACTTTGCCTTCTAGTCTTTCATACTTTTCCTTTCTCTTTTCCACAAGTTTGATTATTAGTAAAATCCAAGACTATTTTCCTAGCCACTGGTGTAATCCCTGCCTTTGAAATTATTGGTTCAACATCTAATTCTTCTATTACTAGTCTTTTAGCCTTTGGGTGTGTGTATATGTCAGGGTTGGTCTTTTCCTATTGCTCAACAAACACTTCAATAGTTAAGACTTGGTGTCACATACTTACCTACTACGACTACATCTTGTCACAGGGTTCTATAGGTTCTAGTCATTGTCTAAATCACAACCTGGTTTTAAAGAAATGGTAAAACATCACCCTCGTGCCCTCTTATCCTAACGTCTTCTAACATAGAATCTACTATCATGGAAGCAAATCCTCACTATCTTATTCTATCAACAAAGGTAATGTTACATTAATGTATTTCTGTTTGGACTTTTTGTGAAAAACTGCATAATGAAGCTTGATAGAACCAGAGTAGGACTCCACTTTCTGCAATACATTTAACAAAATCGAATAATATAGGGTTTTTGACAGCACAAAAAAAAACAATTATTTCACATTCAATTAATCATACTACAAGTCATTTGTAACGCCTCATTAGAGTTTAAATTAAACAACATTGTCAAAATAAAAAAACTTAAAAAAAACTTACTGTACATCTTGTAGGGATCACGATCATGAACATCATCCTTTCTGATTTCGTATAGAGGAACCACCATCGTTGTTAGTTTAACAGATATTAAGGTTTGATTGACATAAGATTTGGGGAAGAAGATGAATGGGTAGGGTTGTGGGTGAAAAAGGTTTGCGTTTTGGGGATGGAGGGTGGGTGGGAAGTTTAATAAATAGTATCAGTGGGTGGGAAAGGTCGATAATACCCCTGGCGTTAATAAACTTAACAATCGTTTAAGGACCTGGGTAAAGTGAGGGACTAACGGCGCCTAACGTTTGCCACTTAAGGTCCAACGGTGCAATTAGTTTGGTCAAGGGACTACCGGTGTTGGTCAACGCAAACCACAAGGACCACTGGTGTAGTTTACTCTATAGTATAAAATGATTTGGATTTTAAGTTAAAATGTAAGTATGTTGCCAGAGAACATGTTTTGTAACTAAAAAAACGATTTTTTTTAAGTGCTACTAAATACACATCAAATATATAAATAAAACATTAGTCAAAATTTTTTTTTTTTTTCATTTTAAGATGTGGAAGAACCAAGAAGCTTGATATAAATACATCATGTTATTGGTTGAAGACACGTTTATATAGTATAAAATGATTTGGATTTTAAAGTTAAAATGTAAAGTATATTGCCAGAGAACAATGTTTTTAAATAAAAATATTTTTTTAAGTGCTACTAAATACACATCAAATATACTAAATAAACATTAGTCAAATTTCTTTTTTTTTTCCATTTTAAGATTGTGGAAGAAACAAAAAACTATCACTTTACTTTTGTAGATTTTAAACAATGCAAAAGTGCAAATATAAAAATCTAAAACAAAAAGTTACTCCGTATTACGTTTTAAGCAATTGATTATTCTTGCAAAAATTTACTAATTAATTTTAGTAATAAAGCATTCACATTGAAAGAATCAAGTATTTTGTGTTGAACAATTAAAACCCTTGTGAGAGGTATTATATTATTGATATGTATTTATAGGGTTACATGAAACATACTAGAAATCATAAAACCCTAATGGACCCAACTCACATTCGGGCCTGAGCCGTTAAATCCTTTAATACTCCTCCGCAATCCGAGTGACGAAATCACAAAAGCTCGGATTGGATGAGAAAACTAAATAAACATTAAACAATACAAGTTTTGTTGATGAAGATCTTTGACAGCAAGCGGAAACAAATCTTCATCTACAGCAGCAAAAGCAAAACAAAACGGCAGTGTTCGTGTATGTGACCGCTGGGTTTGGTCCGCTGGGGACTACCCATCGGCCTGCATTCAACTAACGCTACATTCTCATCAGGGCTGACTCAGCACTAGATAAGGATGAAGCTTCGAGAAAGGCCAATACATCCTATTATCCAGGTATCCTCTATTAACCAGCGGTTCTTAGTCAGAACCACACGCATACTGACTGGTCTGGGATTTGGGGAGACCTGTCTTTCACGT
>BQNB010153506.1:0-12642 GCA_026074375.1 Tanacetum coccineum
CCCTAGGCTATGTGCTAGACAAAATCATACCAAGATGGATAATATATAATATTTACCAACTACTAACTTATTTTCTTCAACTACTTACACAAGTTATTACACAAGCAACCTACCATCCCTCTCTTACACAAACCCACGTCCCATATCATCTCTTTTACCCTCCATCTTTTCTTGTCATAGATTGTCCCTTAGATATTTTGCAAGACTTACATCCTTTTTTCTTAAATAGCTAGCACTTCACTTTCTCTTATCATTTACAACTTCAAACTCTCTCATTTTTCTCTCTATTACAACCGGCCCCAAGAAGAAAACCAAGAGGGTTTTGGTTTTTGATAATTACAAGTATATTCCAAGAAAGTTCTAAAGGGTTTAGTGTTAATCGAACAAGTCTTGGGGTTTGATTTAGGGGTTAAGCTAGTTAATCTTTCCATACTTCATCTCTAAGGTTTCACATTCTTTTTCCATACTTTCATTTTCTATATTTTGTTATTAACATCTTATTTATCATGTTATATCACCAACTAGTTGCATTTTTTAATGATCATAAAGAAAACAAGTAAACACCTCATATATATAAATACTTGTAAGAATGTGTTAATTAAACTATACATATGATCATACACTTAGAAATATTTATTTTGACATATTATAAGTTACTTGTTAAAATGTTTGATTTGTGGTTAAAATGGAAGTATAAGCAAGCTTAATTTATCATGTGTTTAATTTCATGTTCTTATTAATTTATGTTGTGAAGTGTTGGATGGGATTATGTTAGTTTGGATGATGTTGATTTTGAAAGTGGATGAGGTGAATAGATTAGAAGGTTTTGTATGTAAAAATAAAGGAGTTAATTTATATTCTTGAAGGTGTAATAAAATACAACTCCTAAAACAACCCCGTATATAACTTGTGTGTTTAAAACATTTTGACAGTTAAAAACTTCTAAAAATTAAGGTTTATTACAACTTACATATGAAGCCGTGGATATAAATAACTCGAAAAACATATTTATAACGAAGGAATTATGTCAAAACAAGATCATTTGGTAACTATTTTCGGCAAAAACAATTTTTTAATTCAATCTTGAACACTGTGTTTGGTAGTTTTGACCCTTTCGGGTCCCGAACCGACTAATGTAAAAATAGAAAAGTTGTCTGGAATAACTTTTCGCCTAAAGACGCGTCATTTCTTTTATCAGGAAAGTCAGAAATGAAGAAGTTATAGCACTTTATAACTGGACATACACCTATTATTTTTATGAAAAGCTTGCTATTAGGATTATAAAATGGTATTTCCGTGTCATTTTTCGGGTCCCGTTTTGAGCCATAAGTAACTTACGAAAATAATGTAGTAATACTTTGCATAGTAGTTTTAATACGCGTCCGAAACTATATAAATATAATTTAATAACCATTAGAACTATATATATATATTGGCATTGTGAAAATAATAAAAAATGATGAAACGAGCGAAATAGACTATAATAAATTTTTGGCTATTAGAAAATTTTATAAATGTGTAAACTTATATATTAAATGACGAACTTGACGTAAATATTAACTTGATTTATAAAACTAAAACTCAAACTAAAAGTTGGTTATATAACGCAAAAATACTTCGTTACATTTGTTACAACTATGTAGCATTGATTCTAAATCTACCTATAATTAAATAGGTTGCATACATGGCTTTTGTGACGACTTTCTTTGTTGACTATTCCAAAATCAATACCATCACTTGAGGTGAGTTTATAGCCCTGCTCTAACTTGTTTTACAACTACTTTCCAAATCTCGGGGTGAGATACATTGCTTGTTTTCACTTATGGACACAAATACTTTACTTTCTTTTTTTCAAATGATTACGGATTAGCCTAAGTAGCGATAAACTACTATGCCTGAGTTATCATGAACCGTTAATTACTTTGTGTAAGCGTGTGTGTTATAAATAGATCTATTGGGATTGACATTCCCGTTCAAGATTGGTTCCAATTAGTCAACTGACGAATAAATACATTCGATTTCTGGGGTGTCTCACTTTGGACACTCCCTAGGATACCTTGATTGCCTGAAATTGATTGGCATACTTATACTGTCGTAGTCTCGGTGTCATGAGCTTAGTGCAATCGTAATTATTTCTCTGTATATTGTATACCATGCAATACTTACTTTAAATCTTGCGGTCCAACCTTTATAATTACTTAAACCTATGAACTCACCAACTTTATGTTGATATTTTAAGCATGTATTTCTCAAGTGCTTAACTACTATGATGTATTTGATGTGCATGGAGTTGTCATCTTTCAAGATCATATTCATGGATTTTCTACTTGCATTAAAACTATCTTCCTCGTTATACTAAACTATGTTTTACTTTTCGATGCATACATATGGGACCAATGTTACAACTTATTTATATCAATCAAATCAACGAGGTTATCTTTTAAAACGACTCATTTAGAGGTCGTTCTCTTATATCTTGTGTTATTGTATTATGAAGTAATGCCCCCTGTTACCTTTCCGCTGCCAAATATTTTAGGGGTGTTACAAGAATCTAGTGAGTAGACCTAAGCTAGATAGAATAAAATACCTAGACTATTCCCCGGCAACGGCGTTAAAAACTTGATGCGGATGGTTGTAATCGCAAAAGTTTTACCATCCTCCTAGGCAGAGTACCTAATCGTTGTAGTGTAGTATAGGCAAGACTCGGGGGATTGGTCGTTTTCTAGGGGAATAGTGAGGTAGGTTCCAATCGTATGTCACTAAGATTTAAGGGCTGAAGGAAGAGTATTTTTGTGTTTTTATGTTTTTTAGAAAGCAAATTAAAATCTCGGGTTTTGAAGGGGGTTTTGATTAAACTACTAACTACTCCTAAATGCAAGAAATGTAAATTGGTGGGTAACCCGTATAGGTAAAAAAAACGTGCTCACTTAATCATGCACTACTCCCTAGTTGCTCTCTCTAACTTATTGCCTATCACACTCGTTAGTGTATTGTGTAAGTATTCCTCTTTTTCTATTGCGAGTTGGTTAGAAACGCGTCTACTTGACCACCTACTTAAGCGCTCCTGGTGTAACATCTCGTATTTTACGGTCAATATTAAATCTCGACTCCATTTCTATTTTTGTCTTGAATAAAAAAATTTATGTTTTACTTGTTAGCCGATTTGGTGAAAATCGTCATTTTTAGTTATTTTCGTGTCGTGCTTCTGATATTTATCCGTTAAGCGTTTTGAGAAATCAATAATTCCATATTTTAGCTTCGAAAGCTTATTTATTTTTATTTTTGTATTTCTCGACTTTTCCCGCTTTTTTACCGAAACCGTGTCAAAAATAGCATTTTTACACTCGTTACATTTAACTAAAGGGTTTTTGGGCCAAACTAATAATATAATTGATAAAACAAAAATACCAAAGCCCATCTTCCCCCCCCCCCTCACTTTTGGTCGACAGCCTAAGCCCAAACAAAACATCCATACTTTTTTATAAGATTTTAAGCCCAGTAGACTTTCTTACTACTTCCATATAAAGCCTTATACCCCAAATTGAAAACACATAGTAACTGGTATGTAAAAAATTCAGTGTCCTTCTTTTCCTCCTCTCTGTGACCGACGAGCAGAAACAAAACCAACACCACCATAGCCAAAATTCTAATTAATCACTTTCAATCTACTCCAAATCATTCCTATATTAATCCATATTCTTCTTTTCTCATAAAATCAACCATGCAAGGGTTTTTACAAGATTCTTGATTTTTAAGATTTTGATTTATAAAGGTATCTTTGATTTTTGGTGCAATTGGTATAATAAGGGTTTGATTACAAGTGTGTGTGCAAGGTTTCGGGTTATAAAATCAAGTGGGATTTTGAATTATGATGTGTTGTGGTTTCGGCAAAGGATCAAACCCAAGAGTGTTTGTGATTTTTGATTTTGCTTGCATTCCTAAGTATTTGTAAGTATTTTGTTTACCTTTTATGTTGATTAATTTTATTATGTATGCATGTGTTTAATTTTATACTTAGAATCCATAGATCATTGTGCATGTTGTGTATTGAGGTTGGATTATTGATTGGAGATGTTAGTGGATGGAGATAGGTTAGGTAGGTGTATTTTGAAGCTTGTTGGGTGCGAAAAATAGCGTTTGGCGGAGTTTGTAAGTGTTACTTTTACTGCAGAAAGTTTGCGTGTCGATTTCGGTTGGGTGAAAATTTTCAAAACTGATTTTGGGTTTAAGAATATGATAGAGGATGTTAATAGCTTTGTTTCGTTATAAGGCACGCCTCGTAACTCTCAAAAACAAAGTTTTTATGATCAAAAGAAGTCTAGAAAATGTTTCGCTAAATTTCTGCACTATTGAAAGTATAAGTTTGCTGCAGATTCGAGAAAAGGGTATTTACGTCATTTTCTGTGTCATTTCGGGTCTCGGGTAAAACTAAAAAGTTGTTTAAAATGCCGTTTTACCTTTTTTTTATGATATCTAAGTCCTAAAACGCATATTAACGGGTCAAAAGGCTTAGAAATAGATTCTACACTATTTAAGAAAAATACGGTTTCTACAGAATTTTGTAAGAGTATTTTCATCATGTTCGTTCGAGTTTTGGATCTCGGGTATAACTGAAAGGTTGTCCGGAATATTTTTTATGTCGAACGCTAGTATACCCCATAATTAATAACGCATTTTGGCGGGTCGTTTTTGATAAGTCAAACTTAGGAAAAACATATATTTTAAAAAGTCAAATTTGGTAAAAATTTAAGAATGATCATTTGACGTAGTAGAATTCGTTTGAACTTGAAATATAACGAGAATTATTTTATAGCAAATAAGTCATACTTAAGCTTTCGGTTGTCTCTAAAATCGAATTGGGAATAATGAGTTAGAATATGGGTGTGTTTGGATAGGTTGGTCGTTGTAAATTTAGAATAGGAATCTGGGCATATTTTTGAGTCGTCTTGCGAGAGTCGTAACTTAATTATCCGGATATCTTTTAATGATTTTCTTGAGGCTAAAACTATCTACAGAGAGTCTACTTTCCAACAAAAGTGGTTTTATCAATTTTTAGTAAGTGGAAGGCAATCAAAATTATTTTACGAGATTCATTGTTAAATATGCATTTAGGGGCGGTTTTCTGGGTTGTGTTTGTGAGGGTAGCAGACATATCAAAACGCATTTTAAATTAATGAAATTTCTACTGTAGAAAGTCCATGATGTATATGATTTTTCAGAATTTTTCTAGAATTTATTGAAGAATCTAAATAGGTCAGGTCAAGCCAAACTTTCAAGTGGTTTCAGCAGGTCCTTTTCCAGACACTTCGAGTCGTGGAATTTTTGAAAAATAGTTAGAATTGTCAAACATTTTTGGGAAAAATACAGTAGGTTATTAACACATTGAGGTTTTTAGAAATGGAGTATGGAAGGCGTTTGAGGTCGTTTGGTATTTTCTAAAGGTTGTTAACACATTGAGGTTGTTAGAAATATAGTAAGACTTGTCAAACATTTTTGTCGCCGTTCTTTTTATGTTGAATTTCTCGTTTGATACTTCTACTTATAGTGAGTTCATTGATCCATCTTTTCTCTTTTAATGGTTTTCATAAACTGTTTTCGGGGTGAGAATACATGCTCGTTTTACCAAGTAAACTCATTGATTTCTACTACATAATTGTTACATGACTATTTTTACTAAAGCTTTCACTTGCTTACTACATGACTTCTAAAACATGTGTGATACATGACTGTTTTCTTATGAACTAATTTAAAGCTTGATATGTTTACTACAAGATTTGAGATCATTGAATTCCTATATATAAAAACCGTAAGTTTTGAACACATTATTTGTTTTACTATTAGACACTAGTGTTTTAAATTATATGCTATCAAGATTATTGCCTAAGTTACCACAATGCCAACTAAGTCCCTTTTTATCATAAATCGTTAATTGCTATTGTAGTAAGCGCGAATGTTGTGGGTAGATCTATCAGGATTAACAATCCTCACATGGAATTTCTGGTCACAAGTTGGCCATGATGCATTTACATTGGTAACGACATTTAGGGTGTTTTGGCATACATCCTATATACTGTAAGGGCACAAACTAGTTAAGGTTTCAGGGTCATGAGCTTAGTGCAATAATACATGTTTTGGACTACTGAATTTGTTCCGTAGTATACTATTACTTAAATCTTGCGGTCCACTACTGAACATTACTTGATTTATTGAATCACTACTTGGATTTCGAAAATAATACTTTGAAATGTTGTAACACTAGTTTTCTTACTGAAATATTACTTGAATTATTTCAATACTGCTTTTATTTAAACATATGAATTTACCAACATTATTGTTGACGTTTTGCATGTATTTTCTTAGGTTATTATTTTTCTAAGCTGAGCATTGGGAGCACTTGAGTCGCGCGGATATATATTTTTGAAGGATAATTTGTGTACCATTCGATAAATGTTTTGAAAATATTTTCTATTGCATTACAAATGGGACCTGTTGTAACTCTGATATTTATTAAAAAATTCCGAATAGTTGACTTTTAAAAACGTCTCACTTAGAGTCGTTTTCTGTAACTTGTACTTTATGCTATGAAGTAGCACCCTAAAGTGGTAATCCGCTGCGTTTTGATTTTTGGGGGTGTTACACCTGGAATGCACCTCGCTCACCAATAGTAAATCACGCGTACTAAATACTTAAGAAGGAATCCACTCAAAGACAATTTAGTTATGAAGAACTAATTGAAGGTATCATCTAACCTAATCATATTTCTCTAGGCGTCTATGCTAATGTAATATCTTATAACTAGTTTTCTAGAGCCTAACATGCACATCACAAACAAGAAGCAATAAATTTACTGATTACAACAAGGTTTCATGCAATCATAAACAAACACTAATCAATTTAGCCTACATGTTAATAGAAAGCGAAAAACAACATAGAATCAAACAACACATAGACAGAATGGTTAAATGGATGGAAAGACTTCACTTCAATTAAACATGTGAGTACAAAAGGGTTAGAAAACCCTAAAAATCGTCCAATATGACTGCATCAAAATTTCTCCCAAGTTTCCACACGAATGAATGAAAAAACAAGGTTTGTATATATAGTTTTTGGGCTCTGATGGTGTCGCTAGGGTTTTGTGACATCGTCAACCTGTCGATTCCCTTCAGGGTTTCTTTAGTCGAAAACTGGTGACGCTGTCACTACATCTTGTCACACTGTCAGTATGCAATTGTGACGGCGTCAAAATATTTTTGTAACGTCGTCTCCACAGATTGAGAAGTCACACTTTGTGTCCAAAAATACACTTTCTAGCCAAATTTGGTGAAGGAATCAGGATGGGAGTCGCCAGCTTTAAAAGCTGTGTTATTGTCTAGTTTTTTTTAATCAAGCTCATGTCATGTGTTTTTTTTCAAGTGCTTCCAAAATGCTAATTACATAAAAAAGAAGAATTTCGTGCAATAATAAAGCGTATTTGCATGATTTTGGGGGTTAAATGACCCCGAAAAAGTGTATAAAATGACACCTCATCAAAAAGAGTAAAAGATTGAAAGTGAGTTTAAACATAATCGAGACTATTCAAATTTATCCAATCTTATTTTTGTCAAGAAGGAGAAGAGATATAAGTAAGTCTCTCTCTTTCTAACAAGGAAATGAGACTTGGTTTATCTTTTCAAGAAAAAACAAACTTTCATTTACGATTTACGTTGCAATAATACCATTAATGGAATTTAGAAAGTTCAATTTTAGTATTTTCGATAATCAATTCTTTTGGAAATTTAACTACCCATGGTTTTAAATAAAACAATTGCTTTACTAAAAGACTAAGAACCTCTCAGAAATCATACTTATTACAAAATGTCTGACCAACATGTAATTCATAGGTGCAAGAGGTAAGAGTTGTGCGATAATTACATTAAAAATGCAATTCTTATATTTATAAGACTCATGGCATTAAAGAAACAATCTACAAATGTCATGTGGCATGTTTTGTCTCATATTATGCCTCGGGTCGAAGGTCTGACCAACTACACTATATCAAGTCATCCAATGCAAGAACGTGTGAAAAATAACATAGGTCTAAACTATAGAGAAAATTCACCTTGGGTTGCAATTCACCCGAGGTCTGACTAGAGAGTGAAAAACAATTGCAAGTGTTCTAAGATTGGGCGACATAGACTTAAATTTACACATAGGATATTCACACAATCTTGATAAAAACGTGTATCAAAAAGTGTACAAAGAGGTATGCGTATGTCTTTGTAACATAAGTTAACAAACTAACTTTGTTAACCTTTTTAGGTGCACTTTTAATGCGGGAAAAGATTAAAGAATGACCAAACCCTATATTGTACTTTGCACGTGTCCGAAAACATATGTTCTTCCAATAATTACCACATATTCCGGAGCATGTTGACACGGGAAAAGATTTGATGTCAATCAAACCCTAGACTATTTGCTAAAACCATGTACTTGCACGAACTCGCACGTATGCGTCATGCCTTGCAAGTCATTAGTTGAAGCAAAATACGTCATTGATACATTAACACAAAAAGTTTAACTCTATATTTAAAGTTTAATAAACAAATAATTTGAGCAAGTTCATCGTAGGAGAAAGTTATAGTGTAGAACTAACCCAAATTTATGACACATAAACTCGCAAGAATATTGATTTAATTAAATCGAATTTTGATAGTTTATTGTCCGTTTAATTTCAAAAATCCTTTTAGCAAATAAACACGTCACAAGGAAAATATAAGCATATTTATAACAAACATTGAACCAATAACTTGAGAAAGTTCATCGCGGGTAACATTACGGTATATAAGCCCCACCTTTGATGACACATAAACTTGCAAGAATATTGGTTAAATCAAATTTCAATAGTTATAGTCCATTTAATTTCAAACATCTTTTTGCATATATAAACAAGTCACAATGAATCATATAATGTAGAATAATCTAAAAAAAGTATGGAATGATTCACTTAGAGTTTTAGAGAGAGAGAGAAAGAGAGGTGGTTGGATGAACACTTAGAGAGAGAAAGTAAAATGATAATATTAGCTTAAGTGAAAATGTGACAAAAGAACAACCAACACCCTCCCCATGTGTGGATACGGATTATATATCCCTAGCATAACTGGCCATGGGCTTGTGTTATGGGCTTACATTGTAACTTTGGCCCGGTTAGCTTACTAACATAACATTACTAGTTACTACGAGCTATGACTACATATATTGGAAGTGACCGATACTTTTCCATATTTCTAACAATCTCCCCCTAAGGGAGGTCACTCCAATTTACAAAAATTCAAACTTAGCATACTATGCTTTCACTTCGGTCTTGAGCTTGTAGTCTTTAATCTTCAATCATTTACTTGTGATTTGATGTAGTGATCATTGACTTTTGATGTGAGCTTGTTCCTTTCTCTTGACATGAATGTGATCTTTGAGCTTCTTGAAATCATCATCCAAGCATAATCTCTCGCCATCTTGTAAACTTGGCCATCTCGTGAACTTGTAACTACAGGACCGACATGCTCATACCTTTCTAGGACGTATGGTATCAGAGTAGCAGAAGTCTTAAAACATGTACTTGAGCTTTGATGATGTCTTTATATTTGTCGGTTGGGCATGAGCATGTGGCTATGAATCTTGTGAGTCAGCTGAAATCAGGTACCTCCATCACCATCTTTAAATATTCTTGAAATAAAACAGTTAGGAATAAAGCAGGGGGCGAATATGGCTTTGTTATTCGCCCGTGTTTGGTTAGAATAACCTTCGAATCCGTGAGGATTGACCTATGATCAGATAGATTCAATTTAAGAAGAATCTTCTTGATAGGATTTCCAGCTGGAGTATCAAATCTTTCCAACACATATATATCAGATTCATCAAACTCAGCATGTTCTCATTATCGAAATGTCTCAAAGCAGACAACACGATAAGAGTGAACCAGCGAGTTACTATCTCACCGATTGAAATAAAAAATTGATTTGAAAATCAATCGACGTGTCACTTGCTAAAGTGTTTTTGTGACACATCGAGAGTGTTAATCATTTCAAAAATTTATCAGCAATCGTCAATTCATAACCTGGAACAAGTTTGATTCTTATAGAATCGCACCATCGTTTCTTTCCAGTTGTCACAAGTTTGATTCATATAGAATCGCACAAGTCACCTACCATGAGCTTGTTTGATGTTGGCTCAAGCAGGATTTCCATCTTCATAGTGATTGAAATCACTCGGATGTTCTGGCAAAATCACAAGGATAATGCGTAGGACTCTTAATATGTTAACTTGTTATTCACATTTTGTGACTTAGCAAGCATGATTTGACAAGTGTCCTAATGAGATATATGGATGATCTCTTTTGGCTCTAGACTCAATAGTGCACTTTGTTTTTAGTGATCAGAGGCTGGAGCAGACTGCCACCTTTTCAATATCAACCAACTCGGAGTGAGAAGGTCGACAGAAATGCGTGTAATCTCCGTGAGAAATGAAACAAGAGTCTGTTGAGAGACCTTGAGTGGCTAGGGAGGGTTGTGCAAAGCGTCACTGGGTTGATGACTGTCTTCAATGTCAGACAACACCTTATTGTTTCTGACAGATTATGTATTGACTCGATTTCTACCTAAGTGTATAGAGGGCTTCTTTCTTTTAACCCTTTATCCTTACATTTCTTTTTCATTCTTCAACCCCTTCAATGCTTACTGAGACTTCATAACTAACACCTTGTTGGGTTTGTTCCAGTGTTAGCTCCATCTCAGTCCGCATTATTCCCGATTCTCACTTTTTCTCCTTTTGTATCATACCTAAGAACATCTACGCTAACTAGTAGATATCCCTAAGTAGATCCCCCCGGTTTTGGTTGGATCATGGGATTTGAATACCTATGCCTAACCACCTTATATCTCCATAAATTTAAGTACATGGTTGGTCTTTAGGGTATTCCATCATAATCATAACTAAAATCATTAAAAATTTCAATCAAAGTGTTTGATATTAAAGAATACAAGTAATCTTTGATATGAGATGGGAAGGAACTTAGTAAGAGAGAGTGGAAGGAAGGATGTATTCTAGAGAGAGAAAGTAAGAAACATGTAAATCATAAGTGAAATAAGAATACAAAACCAACCAACCAACACCCTCTCCAAAGCATGGAGAGGGTATTTATACATGAGATGTGGCCGACCATAGACCTAGATAGGCTTTCCATAGGCCTTAGGCCATATTAGATTACTTTACTTGACATATGATTAACTACGGGCTAAGACTAATACATATTGGAAGTGACCGATACATTTTTCTTGTTTCTAACAATCTCCTCCTAAGGGAGGTCACTCCAATTTACAAAACTTTAAACCTAGCATACTATGCTTCATCTTTAGTCTTCAGCTCGTAAACTTCATTTCTTGATTTACTCTTGTGAATATGTTGTAGTGATTAGTGACTTTGGGATCGAGCTTGTTCCTTTATCTTTAACTTGTATGTGAGAATGTGATCTTGAGCATCTTGAGATCATCAACCAAGCATAATCTCTTTGCCATCTTAATGAACTTTGCCATCTTGTGAAACTTGTGACTTTGGACCGACATGCTCATACCTTTCTTGATTTGTTGACTTGAAAAGCTTTAATGTTGCATCTTTCTTGAAATTCTTTAACTTTAACACTTCGTCACTTCGAGAAAGACGTTCGGTATCAGAGTGACGGAAACTTCTTTGAAATTCTTTGACTTTAATACTTTGTCACTTCAAGAAAGACGTACGGTATCAGAGTAGCGAAAGTCTTGAAACATGTACTTGAGCTTTCATGATGTCTTTATGTTTGTCGGTCTGGTATGAGCATGTGGCTATGAATCTTGTGAGTCAGCAGGAAACAGGTACCTTCACCACCATCTTTAAGTTTCATGCAATAAAACAGTTAGCAATAAAGCGGGGGGACGAATATGGCTTTGTCATTCGCCCGTGTTTGGTTGAAGTAACCTTCAAATCCGTGAGGTTTGACCTGTGATCAGGTAGATTCGATTTAAGAAGAATCTCCTTGACATGATTTCCAGCTGAAGTATATAATCTTTCTAACACATGTGTATTAGATTCATCAAACTCAGCATGTTCTCATTATCAGAACGTCTCAAAGTAGACAGCACGATAAGAGTGAACCAGCGAGTTACTATCTCACCGATTGAAGTAAAAAAATTGATTTGAAAATCAATCGACGTGCCACTTGCTAAAGTGGTTTTGTGACACATTGAGAGTGTTAATCATTTCAAAATTCATCATCAATCGTCAATTCATAACCTGGAACAAGTTTAATTCTTATAGAATCGCATCATCGTTTCTTTCCATTTGTCACAAGTTTGATTCAAAAGGAATCGCACAAGTCACCTACCATGAGCTTGTTTGATGTTGACTCAAGAAGGATTTCCATCTTTATTGTGAATGAAATCACTCGGATGTTCTGGCAAAATCACAAGGATAATGCGTAGGACTCTTAGTATATATCTTGTTATTCACATTGTGTGATTTAGCAAGCTTAATTTGACAAGTGTCCTAATGAGATTTACTGTAACACCCCCAAAATGGGTCGCAGCGGAATAATGGTCCGGGGCGTGTTACTTCAAGATCAACAGCACAAGATATATA
>BQNB010153508.1:4188-15634 GCA_026074375.1 Tanacetum coccineum
GGAAGCTTGGAGATAATAGTAGAGGATGACAAGTATTCAAATTTCAAATGTTATAAAATGGAGGGAAAAAGGAAAAGTTTATTATAAGGCATCACCTTCTAATGATGTGTTAGGTTTTTGAAAAGTGTCGATTATGTGGTTTTATTATATTTTGTTTAGTTTAATATAACTTGTAATAAGGTTTATTATGATTTAAGTAAGAAATAGCATAATAACCAAAGTCTAGGGACTAGTATTGTCAAGTTAGAAAATAAGGAAGGGAAGCCTCCCTCCCATTACCTATAAATAGCCCTCTAATCTTCATTAGAGGGTGATGCTTTTGTAACTAACTCTTAATTTTTCCTCCATAATAATATTTGAATTTTCCCTTCACTTGCTCTCATTCTCTCAATCTTACATGTTGATATGATTGATTCAAGATTCGGGTGACCTAACAGTGGATGACCCGAGTAAACAAGCACGATGTTAGAATAGCGCCCCAAGAAGAGTACTCATTGGCTAGGGAATTTATCATGTAGAACAGGACGACCGAGTATCGTCTAGTTATATTATATGTTCGGAAATTATACAAGTACAAGACTACTATATGTCGTAAGTAATGTAGAACTATTTATTTATAGAACCGTGTTTAGAAATGCAAGTTTGTTCAGATTCCGTTATGTCACTAAGTCGCAAGGACTTACCCTTCTCAGTTCACGTTTTTGCAGGTTATATAAGATAGTTGGGGGCTCGTAGATGGTAGCTAGGAGTGCATTAGGAAAAGAAGACGGTTACGCTCGGTTAGGTGACGGACGACTCTTCCCATGCACTTTGATATTGCTTGTAACGCCCCATACGTTTTCAGAAGTCTTAATAAATGTTAAATCATGTTTATGTCCAGTTTCTAGTGATTTAGTAGTTCACAAGTATGTTTTGTACAAAACGGGTCAATATGGAGCGTTTGGGTTAAACCCCGTAACATTGGAATTGATATATACACTTATGGATTTGATTTATACACATAAAAACAGTTGTGAATGGGCTCTCATTCCCGTGCTTCTGTCTAAATCCATCGATCAAATCTTATCGACTGTTGTTTTTGCGTCCGTCATTTTCTACTTTTCAGTGGCATTAATGCCTTTCTTTGAACCGAAATGTTTATTATTTATAAGTCGATTGATCTTGAAAGATTAGAGATATTTTCATCAAACTGATGATTTTCTATGTTCATCCGGCCACAAGTCACGATGTACCCACAAATCATAATATTTAAAACAAGTTATGCACCAAGATTATTCATCATAAAAATCTCTTGAACGGTATTATACTGGTAGCAATCGAAACATGGCCATAAATTGCAAGCATAACCAGGTTTGGTCTTCAAGTTAACAAGCTGAAACAAATGTAAACCTAAGTGACTGGAAAAAGGTAACCACCCCAACGACGAGAAAGCGACTCCCAAACATATCAAAGTCGTAGTAGGTATGTCAAGCCCAAATAAAATATCCTAATCCCGTATAAGACAGAAGCTAAATTGACGACACGTAGTATGAAATAATCAATGTCTTGTGAGAACGGCACGGATCAAATATTGATTAGAACAAGTAGAAAAAAAATATACCACAAAGACACATTAAATGTGCAACAACAACTCCTAGGGCTGTAAAAGAATCGGATGAACGTGGATGGAGCCTTGTTTATATTCGTTCATTTAATTTTAGCCGGACAAATAAACGATCGATCGCTTAAACGAACGAATTTTCTTGTTCATGTTCGTTTATTAAGAAATAAGGTTGTTCATGTCCGTTTATATTCACTCATTAAGACACTAAACGAACATAAATGAACGTGAAAAAATAAACATAAAATTTACAAAAATATACATGATATTGTGTTTTATAAGTGTTGTTTTGTTTAAGTAAAGCAATTTTAAAACAATATAATAAAAAGATACGATAGAGGAAAATAAACATATATATGATCATAAACGATCGAATAATTGGACGTTCACGATCATAAATGAACGGACAAGACTTTTGTTCATGTTCGTTCATTTAACTAAACGAACGTAAAATGTTGTTCATGCTCATTCATTTAATAAATAAACGAACATAAACGAACTTTTTATCGAACAGTTCATTAAATGTTCACTAAACGTTTAGTTCGCTTACAACTCTAACAACTCCTCATTAGTATTTGATGGCGATTCAGGATTGAGAACACCGACACGTAGTGATTAATTCGTATGTTAAAAGACAAATATGTCGAAATAGAGAAAAGCATCGCCAACCAAAATTCATTTGCTTTTTTTTTGGTCAAATGAGAATATATTGTCACCTTTTTCTTTGGAACAAGTTTTAACAATTTTTATTTTTATTTTTTTGTCAATGGTGGTGGCATGTCAACAATTTTAGCATTTCTCCAAAATAAAAAGCAAAAAATGCAAAGCATATGAAAATGGATAAATGCTAAACTGACTCGTACCTCACTTACCATTGCAGATTCCCAGACGTCAATCAACACCTTATCCCAAGCATATAAGCTCTTGCTTTTCCAACAATGGTTATAAGAAAGTCTGAAAGTGCAAACATGTGTGATCAAGGTACGTCTCAACTAACACCTCGAGTTCAAGTAGCATCACAGACAATTACGTAGCTTAGGTAGATGTGTGGGGTAACGATCCATTAAGAAGAAAACTTAAAATGAGAAGAATGAGAAATAATCATAATTACACATTTGAGATTCATCTATTGAAGGGTAATAGGTTTTCTTTGACTATTCCACAAAACAATCGAATATAAATACATTACAGAGATAGGGCTTGAGCCCAAGATAAGCATGAAACAGCTAAGAGACAACTCATCATGACTAAGTGTGAGTAATCATACTAAACATAGAGACGACTATTATAGAAAATGACCAATCAAATATTTTAACAGATATTGCCAACTAATACGCCCCCGCAGTTGGAGCGGGAGGGAGATGGACGCTCAAACTGGACCGAAATTCTTCAAACAAAGCTGAGGAAAATTCTTTGATGAAGATATCAGCATACTGGTAGCGAGAAGGTATATGTAGAACTCTAACCTGACCAGCGGTAACCATATCACGGACGAAGTAAATGTCGTTCTCAATGTGTTTCGTCCGTTGATGTTGAACAAGGTTGGCAGACATACAAACAACACTAACGTTATCACAGTAGACAAGAGTTGCAGTCGATAAAGGAGAGTGTAGCTCACGAAGAAGATTACGAAGCCATGCAGTCTCTGCCACAACGTTGGCAACACCCCGGTATTCAGCTTCGGCACTGGAGCGTGAAAGAGTGTGCTGTCGTTTAGCGGACCAAGATAATAGGTTATCACCCAAAAAGACACAATAACCTGAGGTAGACCTGCGTGTAGATGGACAACCCGCCTAATCAGCATCAGTATAACCAACCAGAGAGGTAGTGGAGGATGCATATAAGTGAAGGCCTAAATCCAAAGTACCCTGAACATATCGTAAGATACGCTTGAGAGCAGCTAAATGTCGCTCTCGCAGATCGTGCATATAAAGGCAAATATGTTGAACTGCGTAAGACAAATCTGGACGTGTAAACGTGAGATACTAACGCCCCCTGCAAGACGTCGGTACATAGTAGGATCCTGAACCGGAACCCCGTTCAGACCCAGTTATCCACTGGTGTCCGAGTGGGGTTACAATTAACCATGTGAGCACGCTCAAGGAGCTGAAGAGCGTACTTTCGCTGAGATAAAAATAAACCTGTAGAGTGACGAACAGTAAAGATACCAAGAAAATAATTAAGTGCCCCGAGGTCAGTCATGTCAAATTCACAATGTAAAGAATCAATAAGTTGCTGAAGAAGTGCTGTAGAAGAAGCCGTAAGAATAATATCATCCACATATAAAAGAAGATAAGCAACCTGAGATCCCTGTCTATAAATAAATAGAGAAGAATCGCAACGACTGTGATAAAATCCGGCTCGTGTGACATAACCTGCAAAACGCTGAAACCAAGCACGAGGTGCTTGTTTTAGTCCATATAAAGATCTCTGCAAACGACAAACATGGTTAGGGAACCTGGCATCAACAAAACCGGGTGGCTGATGCATGTAGACGGTCTCGGATAAATCACCATTAAGAAAAGCATTCTTAACATCAAGTTGGTGAATCGGCCACTTACGAGACACAACAAGGCTAAGAACCGTACGAATAGTGGCTGGTTTGACAACTAGGCTAAATGTCTCATCAAAATCAACATCAACTTGCTGACTACTACCGTTAGCAACCAAACGAGCCTTATAACGGCTCAAATTCCCGTCAGCACGAAATTTAAGCTTAAATAACCACATAAAGCGAACCATATTAACACCTGTGGGCCTTGGTACAAGTATCCAAGTGCCTTTTTTAACCAATGTATTATACTCATCGTACATAGCATTACGACATTGGGGATCTTTTAAGGCGTCAAACGGATTTTTAGGAATACGAGATATCAAGATAGTATTTAGAGACAAGCGATCGATAGTTTGACATTTCCCAGATACGACCCGTGTGATCATGGGATGAGTGCGGGGTGGTTCATTAACTGGGTTGGTATTGGTTTGTGGCATTGGAGGATCAAATATGGGTGGTGGCAGCGGACTGTTTTGGGTTTGGGTTTAGGTTTGGGTTTGGGTGTTGTGTGGTTCGTAATAAGTGGGTTGGTTAGTGGGGAAAGTTGGGCCAGGTGAATTTGGACAGGTGAAAGCCATAAGAACAATCTCTTTTTTTCTTCGATGAACAGTACCCGACGATGAACAGTACTTGCCGGTAAATAGTGACGCTGGTGAACATTAATTTTTTTTGATTTGGTGAAAAAAAATAATGAATGTGAGGTAGAGAAAGAATAGGGGAGGGGACGACTGAGATGAGAGATTTTAAGAGTAGATCAATATTGGTTGTGATACCATATTGAAGGGTAATTGGTTTTCCTTGACTATTCCACAAAACAATCGAATATAAATACATTACAGAGATAGGGCTTTGAGCCCAAGATAAGCATGAAACAGCTAAGAGACAACTCATCATGACTAAGCGTGAGTAATCATACTAAACATAGAGACGACTATTATAGGAAAGGACCAATCAAATATTTTAACTGATATTGCCAACTAATAGTATCGACTTGAATTAGATGCATCTCTATTCATTTAGATGCACCCCAATTAGTTTCGAAAGTGATTTTGAAGTTAAAATGATGCAAAGTGGTACTAGTAACACATTTGACGCGCAGAGGACGAAAAATGCACATGATTCACCTAACTTGATGAAATGCATTTAATTTATGTATGTGCGTCTAATTTGAGCTAGAAAACATGTTATGATGCATCTAAAAGACTAAGAATGCATCTAAATCATCTTGATGCATTTCAAATATGTAATTATAGTTATTTCTCGTCCTTCTTATTTTAAGTTTTCTTCTCATTTAATTTTTTAAGTCGGATGTGTGAGTTTGTGATTCAAGAAAGATGTGTGAGTTTGTGATTCAAGAAAGATTACTTTGAGTGCGTGTGATACGTAGCATGTGATGGATCCCATTTAACTACTTAAAAATTAGTAAATGAGCAAGAAGGAAAAGACTTTCTTTTAGCACGATTAATGTTTGAAAGAAAATGGGTGTATTTAGAAAAAGTTATTAAAACTCGGCTAAAACCAACCAATCTGTCCATACACGAGGATAGGGTTGAGCACGGTTCGAAAATCGACCAATTAACATCGGATCAGACCGAAAACCGATTTGGTCTAAAAGTCCGGACCGAGGACTCGACCGAAATGTTCGGTCCAGACTCGGGTCGGTCCGGTCTGGTCCGGGTCGTCGGTCGGTCCGGTTTAAAAAAGGCAATATAGTTGGTTGTGCGTAAGATTGAACCGGACCGGACTAATGACCGAAAACAAGGAAAATAGTGGACCGAGGACCGGGCCAAAATATGTTTGGTCCGATTCGGTCGGTACGGTTCGAACCGGTTTCCTAGTTCGGTCTGGTCTGCGGTCTAAAATGCTCAACCCTACACGAGGATGTGGATTTTAACTTCCTATTCTAATCTTATTTTTAGTAACCAAACTAAAACAATGAATATCATACCATTTAGTGACGGACCCAGAAAAATAGCTTGTGGGGAGGGAGGGGGACAAATTTTTTTTTTGACAATAGCAACAAAATGTGGAAGAAAAAATTATGATCGAAATAATAAATAGAGTATTGTTACTTAGAGATGAATGATTTATAATGTTTTAAAGTGTTAAATGTTAGATTTTAGTATGTGAGTGGGGGCAATTTGAGTTTTGAGTGGGGGGCATTTTCAAAAAAAGGTCAAAATTAAAAAAAAAATTACACTAAATTCTCAAGTTTTTTGACGAGCCATAGAGGGCACCTGCCCTCCATATTTATACTATGGATCCGTCCCTGATACCATTCATTCATTAATTCGGAAAATCACTTACCAAACGAACCCTAAAGAGTTTCAAAGCTCAAAACATTTCTTGCCTAAGAGCTTTAGGTATCGTGGCATGCCAAAGGGTGCCAATTCCTCTTTTTTCATGTCACCTTAGTGCCACGTCATTTTAACATTCACACTCAAATACCACTTCACTAGTAGCATGCCAAAACCGGGCCCCACCCACCCACAATTTTTGTTTCTTTTTCATTATTTCAAATAAACAAAAATTCAAATATAAAATAAAAAACCAATTATATATAATATATGAAAAATAATAATATATATAATATCTATAAATAAAAAAACAATATAATAAATAATATATAAATACTATAAATAGAATAAATAAATATCAGTATAAACAAATATCTGTTAAAAACAAATAAAAGTAAAAAACAAATAAAAGTATATACATATATGTATAACATATATACATATGTATAAATAATACATAATAAATATTGTATATAAGAAAAAATATAAAAAATATATCCAAATATAAAACATAAATATATTATTACAAATACATAAGTAAGTATAATATACCAATTTATTTGACATATACATATGTAGTGTACAAAAAAATAAAAAATAAATATATGAAATACATATATATATTTATATACATATATATATATAGTATACATATAAATATGTATATACATTATATAAAATATATACATCAATATATATATATATATGTATATATATATATGTATATATATATATATATGTATATATATATACATATATTTATATATATATATATATATATATATATATATATATATATATATATTATGATAGTATGTAATATATATATGTATATAAGTAAAATATATGTAAACATATTTAAATATACATAACAAATGGTAAATATATGTCTACACTATGTAGTACCTAATGTATATATATACGATACATATTGTAAATATAATGTATACATATAGCTATATCGATATATAATATATATGTGTAAACATATATGAATATATATAATATATATAATTATAAATACATATATATTATATATATAAAGTATAAATAAGTATTTATAAAAGATATATATACCCCAAAAAATTATAAATAAAATTTTTAACAATAAAATAAAGAAAAAATACATTATATACAAATATATGTATATAATATACCCATAATGTAAAATTATATATATATATATATATGTATATACATATATATATGTATATATATATACATATATATATGTATATATATGTATATATATATATATATATGTATATATATAAAATAAATAGAAATGTGTATATATTATAAATATGTATAATGTATATTATACTATATTTATAATAATGTATATATAGTATATATGTATATTATATATATATGTATTAAATGTATATATATAAGTAAAAATGTATATATATGTATCCATATGAATATATATACATACATAGGTATATATATGAATTAACATATATAAAATATTAATACATATATATTAAAAATAGTGAATACAATATAAGTATCTATATGTATATATATATATAATGTATAGATATGTATATATAATGTATACATAAATGTATATATACATAAAATACATATAAAATGATATATATAAAACATATATGTATCTTATATATATACAAATATTATACAATAAAAACATATGTATAAATTATATACACAAAATATATATACGATATGTATATAACATATATTGATATATACATAAACTATATATATATATATATATATATATATATATATATATATATATATATATATATATATATATACATATATATACACACACTAGTGGCTAAGCCCGCTCGATGGGCGGGCATGACTTGTAATTATTGTTTATATTTTTTGTTTTGGTAATTATTGATTTTTAAAATTGTATATTATACAAAGATTTTTTTAAGCATAGTAGCAATGTTTGTCTATTATTTTATAGTTTTTGAAGTAATTGTATAAATTTTGTAGTACGTATATTGAAAATTGTGCATGACAAAATATTAAAGACTTATACGTTAAGTAATTAAAAAAATAGAAGTTAACCCTATAAAGGAACATAAATCGACATCAAATGCAAAAGTTAACCCTTTCAATAATGGTTGACTCTACAGGCACAAGTGATCCAATTTAGTCATTCAAAGTCAACTTTAAATATTAGCTAGCCGATCGGGTTAAGAGCACTGAAGGTCTAGTTTCTATGCACACGAAATTCAAGAGGTACAAAACGGTATGCACCATAAAGTACCACAACATAAACCCGTTTGAAATTTAATAAAATAAAATCTATGAATTAATGATAATTAGTAATCTTTCCATAAATCACAGTATTAATGATAAGAATCAATCAATAAAATATAACTAAATGATGATGGTTTTCATAGGGTGTTTGTTCTAATCTATGATTAATTAATTGAAACCTATGTGTGATACATAAGCAGTTTTATCGGAAGAAATAAAATAAAATTTGTGTTTCCTAATCGCCGTCTAACCAATAATAAACAACATGATAATCAGATCTCAAGTATAAGAGTAAAAATACGTGTTTTGATAAAATAATCTCCACATTTTCTCAATGTTTAACTTCCTTTTTGATAATAATCACTCTCTTATTTCTTCGTCCAAACTTGGTTTTCTTGAAGATGCTTATAAGGAAATGAACACATGTCAAGTGTATGTTGTAAGAAACATAGTAAAAATATCTATTACTGTTAGATATTAAAAAAAAGACTCGGTCACCCTGTGTATTTTATCGTTTATAATAGCTCGTAGTTAATCATTTAATGTATAACATTCGGTAATGGGCCGGGTATCAAACCTAACGTGTAAGCCCATGTACTAGGCCATTGGGCCGGTTCTTTGTAAACATATATAAGCCTCTTCTATCTTATGGAAGTGGTGGTTAGTCATTTTATACACACACACTTTCTCTCTTTAGAGGAGTGTGCATTTTATTTGTTTCTCTCTAGCATTCGACTAATCCACTAACCATTCGATTGTGTGATGATATCCAATATCCTACAATTGGTATCAGAGCCCATGAGATGATTAGCTCGTTTGTGTGTGCGTTTTAGTGCTTGGTTTAGATCAAAAGTTGAGTTTTTAAAGGCTTTAGCTCTTGTTCCTGAGTTTCATTGATTTTCATGTTTCTTGTGTCAAAGTTCATGTTTTTGTAGTTTCTATAGCCTTCTAGTACTTAGTTGTGCAAAAGAATCCAAGTCAAAACGTTCAAAAGGGTGATTTTTAGGTGTTTTAAGGTGAAAAAGTTTGTATTTCCTCGTAGCGGTTTGGTGTTCTGTGTATTGTTTATCGTAGCGGTTTGGTACACTGTTCTGACGATTTATCAGTGTCGTACACTGTTACAGCGGTTTGTCCGATTAGCACAGTAGGTTGTCTAATTTGGCAGCGGTTTTTCAGTCTTGAAAGGGACAGTGGTTTGGCGTGTAGTGTAGCGGTTTGCTAGGTAGCGGTTTACAAGTTTCGAAGATTTTTTCTCATAGCGATTTGGGAAACAAAACTCCGTCCACTTGGTTTCTTGGCAGCGGTTTGACATTCTATCTTCGTAGCGGTTTACCAGCTATATTCTAGTAGCGGTTTGGCATTAGTAGTGGTTTGATACCATAGCGATTTACAGGTTTTTAAAGACTAATTCTCATAGAGATTTGGGAAACAAACCTCTGCCCATTTCATTTCTAGGTAGCGGTTTGGCAGTTTGTCTTCATAGCAGTTTACCATTTGTAGCGGTTTGACAATAGCGGTTTGACAGTAGCGGTTTGATTACTATTCTAGCGGTTTGAGACACTGTTTTGGATTATTGGACAACTTTGACATTTGAACTACTTTCAAACTTAAAACTTCACAAACCAACACAACAAAAACACTTAATTTCACTCCACCACTTTTAACATACACACTGTTTTGGACTATTGATCTACTTTGACATTTGGACTATTTTCAAAGTTAAAACTTAACAAACTAAAACAACAAAACACTTAAACAAACATCACCACTTTTACAAGCATTACTATTCACATAATCATTGATCGAAGTCAAACTCACATATCAATCTTTCATAGAATCAAGACTTTAAAATGTCAAATCAGTCATAATATATCCAAGCGGCAGTATCATTAACCACGCCAACCAATGCTTTGAGCAAGACTGATTTTGAGTCATGGCAACAACGAATTCGATTGTACTGTAAGGGAAAAGATCATGGAGAGTACATTCTTTAGTCTATTGATGAAGGCCCATTCAAGATGGGACGGTGCAGAGATGAGATTGCTTCAGGTACTGATGGTCCTTATCTAGGCCCAGAACGAGACAGAGTGGTTGCATGATCCTCTATCACAACCTGAAAAGAGGATATACCTTAGTAGCTGAACATTTCCCGTAGCAACGGAATATCCGTCTTCAAAAGGCGTTGTTGCCAAGACGATATGTACAAACTCATTAAACCATAACAAACGGATGCCAAGGATATTTGAGGATACATGTGAAGATGTTTATTGGAAGGGTTCTGAATTGACCAAAGATGACCATGAATCTCAGCTGTATGATGAATTTGAACACTTCGGGCAACACAAGGGTGAAAACATTCATGACTACTACGTCAGGTTTACCAAGCTAATCAACGACATGAGACATATCAAGATGACCATGCCTAAAATTCAGCTGAACTCTAAGTTTGTAAACAACATGTTACTCGAATGGGGTAGATTTGTGATAGCGGTCAAGTTCAACAGGGGTGTGAGTCCAATCATGATCATTTGTATGCTTACCTAAAGCAACACGAGTTACATGCCAATGAGAACAAGATGCTGATGGAAAGACTCAACCAACACTCACATGATCCACTTGCCCTAGTGTCTAATGTCTCACCTTATCATTATCCTTCATTATCATCAGTTCTGTTAGAAACATAATTTCACAGTCTAACAAGAGAAGCTCGGTCTTGAAGAAACAAGCATTTTATAGCTCGATAGTTAA
>BQNB010153509.1:0-15634 GCA_026074375.1 Tanacetum coccineum
GTTTTTGACAATTAATTAGCTTTTGGTGTTAAGGAGTGTTTGGCATTGTGTAGACATGATACATGCCCATTTGATTTCTTGATCATCTTAAAAAAAACAGGGTACGAATCAAGAATGATTCAATGGGAAATGATGAAATTACAAATACAGATGAAGGCGTTTGTGGTCACAAACAAACATGTAGTTAATTTTGATGTGTTTTTATAGTTAAAATTACAAAAGTACGTTTTTCTTGTTGTATAACATTAGGGGTGTTGACCGGTTCGGTTATCGGGTTATTCGGTTAGTTCGGTTAAAAAATAGGTCAACCCGAAAACCGAACCTAACCGAACTAGAATTCAACCGAACCAAACCGAAAACCGAATTCGAATTCGGTTCGGTTCTCGGATTGACTCGAATGTATAGCCAACTGTAATGTTTTTATATAGTAACTCATGTTAGTTCAACATATTACTTGGGTCTTCAAAGACATACAAATAAATAGTTTTCTTGTGTGTCTCTTACTAAACATCTGATAAACAGCCATCAGAAATCTGAATACGTGGTTTCAACATGAGGGTTCTTCGAAAGACCCTCATCGTAGCTAGACACCAGTCCAGTTCACTTTATTTTCAACTCTTTTTTTTCTAGTTTATGAACTGAGACTTTCTTACTACATTTAAGAGATATACTAAACTGAAAAAATAAGTTTAAAACATATATGCAAAATCGGTTGTCAGGTTACATGTACTTCGTAATAAGTTGGCGTGGCATTTGTTTACTCTAAAGAAACGAGTTAATTATATGCACCTAACAAAGATAATAGAACTTAGAAGTGAAACTTATCCCACATTGATATGAATACAATATTTTGAGTGCTTTATAATTAAGATCCTAATTGTAGTTGTAAATAATTTTAGCTTTTAAAAATACGTATGTGGAAATTGATGGTTATGCCAATGTAAACCGTTAATTTTCATTTTATGTATTATTGGGAAACAAAATTATTTTAATTTTCATTTTATGTATTATTGGGAAACAAAATTATTTTTTTAAGACTTGTATGGCTATAATTTCTCGCTAATCCCACTAATTATAATTTTATGTATTACTAGCTTCAAGGCTTGCCCGTTGGGCGGGGAGCTTTAAGATTTTGTTAAAAAAAACATTATATTTTGATAGTTGTTCAATATTGTTTTTGGTTGTTTCAACTATGGCCTATCATTTAGATAACTTGGTCTAATTTTTGTTCTATGTTATCATTTACAACACAAAGTTGCTTCATTGTTGTTTTTAGAATTAAGCGAATGTTGATAGAATGTTAAAAAAAATGTAATTAGCAAGAGAGTTTATAAGACAATATTGTGAAACATTGATGTAACAAAAAAAACTAATATATTGGGTGAGTTTATAATGTCAACATGCAGCGTTTTTGTTTATAATCACATAATGGTTGAGTTGGCCAAATGCTCTTCAAGAATGAGATACCAGTGTCATTGTAAAGTTTTCTTATGCCAGTATAAAACCCATTGGCCTCATTGCCTACTTCACGATGGTCCCTTCTGTCGATCACTACTGCCCTCCATCTTGAGCTTGTACCGTACGCTTGAAGTCCAGTACCACATAATCTGCTGTCATGAAAAATTACACAATATAGTCAGCAAGTTTCCTACATTGCTAAAATTCTGTTTGTATACAGTGAATTTGCATAACAGAGTTTTTTACGTTGCTAGAATTCTGTTTGTATAAAGTAAATTTCCATAACATATTAGTTTTCTACTTGATAACATCATTGTTTTAGAATTTATCCACATGACAAAGGTAGAAAATTATATGAAGTAGCTTTTGAGTTAGGGATGATTCAAACGTAACTGATGTCCACTGGGGGTGTTTGGATTTACGTTTTAAAATTGATTATCACACTACTCCTATTTGAACTTTCAATAATCACTATATAACGTTTAAACAAACATAAATAAGTCTCGCTTTGATTGTATCACTACCTCTAATTAACATCGAATCAAAAACACTATAGTCATTAGAAGATACCTGCAGAGCACGTGTTTCGTCATCTAAAAGATGTTGCTGAACTTTCATGGGTTCGGCTGGGATTTCACCATGATTTCTGGTCTTTGAACTCGTTGGCTCCCTTGACTTACGACTGTTTCCAAAGTAAGATATATCGATAGAATTCTTAGCTCATCCTGGTTTTCTTCTAGGCATAGCTCGATTAATAGCATCTTGAAAGCGTACATCCCTAAGTTGATCAAATTGTGAAATCGCTGAATGAAGCTTTTCACTCAAAATGAAAATCTGTAACAAAAGAAACATAATTGTCACAAAGACTATCAATAACTGGCACAGTAAGGGGTGTTTGTAATATTATTTTGAAACCGTCATTTGAAGCTTACATTTCAATTTTATAGTGGTTGGAGGAAATGAGCCGCTAATGATTGGTTCGATGATTCTTTGAATGCATCCAATGTAGTCTGTTAAACAGAATGTATGTGTCTTAAGGTTTCATATTCAATGTATAACGAAGTTGGTGGTTTGAGTTACCTATGAGTATCGCATCTTTCACATCGACTCTTGATTTGAGCTCGTTGCAAACAGGTATAGATATACATAGTTGGAAGAAATAACTAAGTACGTATAAAGGTAAAAAGTGCATGGTAATGGATAAATGTAAACGCACTACATTATCAAGGACATATCAGAAATTGTTGGAGATATACGTACACGTCTGCTGTTTATGTGTGATGCGAAAGTACCTTATTGTATCTGTGTGGTCACACCTATAATAGTAACAACAATGGATGAGTCAGTGTTAGCTATTCCAAAAGTTCGCCTGCTATTCTGAAAGAAAACAAAAGTGTGATTTGTGGAGTAACTATAGCTGTTCTAACGACATTTGGTTGATCTAAATGGTGAAGTTGGATTTGTGTGTGTTAGGACCAAAGGACGGGCACCGGTTGCTAGTCTCCAATTTTCTTTTCTGTTTGGCACCTGTGGTACACAAAGCGGAGTGTTTATTACTTAAAAGTTGTTGGGAATTACCATTAGTCGGCCATTTTTAGGAGGTTCGTTTATAGACAATATCATGGGAACAAAGGGTGGAGATACAGTTTATAGAGAAACTAAAGACTTTAAATTTTTCGCTCATAATGGATAAAGTACCCAATGAGCTCATAATGATTGATGTTTCCAAGGAAAAAGAGTCAAATTACTCATAGAAGCTAATGGACTTGACATCATCAATAATTATTACGAAAACCCCACTATATTAAAATTGCATAAAAAAGTAATTGTAAATGACTTACCAAAATGATGCCATTCACCTTGAACATTAACGCCAATCAACATCGTATGTTAACTTTCTGTATCATAAGTTGCCCGGGTACTAAAACAATATCCTCACTCCTGATGAATACAAAGACCCTGTCATACACCTGCAGGCAACACGTTTCGAAAAAAAGACACAACGTTCATAAAAGTAAACACCAAAAGTATATTGAGAAAACAAAGTTAATTTTACCATGAGGCCCGATAGTACTTGTTGAAGGCCGATTTTGTAAAAAATCATTGGCAACATGTTGAATGAGACATCATGTTAAATTCCAATAAGAGACACGTATCAATACTTTGACAACTCATACTGAGTTCGAATGATTATTATATCACCTTTTTTACTATCATTTGTTGTTGTTTCCTTTTCGTTATCCTTCCTAACCGCTACATGAGTTATGTGCTTGCATACAATTGTACTCTAGATTCATACTTGGTGCCAAAAGATTAAAACCCTAACAGTTGGTCATTGACAGTAAATAGCTGAACCCATATCGCCGGATCATTCGGAGGGATAAATCATTAAAAATTCTGAATCATAACTCTAAAAACAATTCAACAAAACAACGATGTTACTTCATTATTATTTATAACTATGAAATTAGAGTGGGAACCTGAATATCGAGATGAAGATTGAATGGGAATTAAGCATTGGCCTTCCTTGACCTGCACAAAGAAAGAACAAATGAATCCATTAAATATTGATACAAAAGTATGAATAAAGGCAATGCATTATGCATCACTCAACTCATTCAATAACAATGATAACCCTAAACCATTACTGACATAGGATCTCAGAGTAAAAGTAACATGAAAATTAAATAAATACCTTATGTCTCTCAGAATTAGACATACTTACTTTTGTTGGCCTGTAGAAGTACGTTCCTACTATTGTGAATTAGGCCTGTATATTCACGAATGGCAATTTTGATCCATTATCTATGTGCCAGAGAGGAGAGCAAATGAGAAGTTTCAATCCCTAGAATTAAAAAGGTGCACCATGAACAGATAACCCGATGTAAGGTGCTGAATCATGTAAAAGCCTTTGTAAGAGTCGAAGGTGTGAAGATGACATAGTTTCTGAACCATCAGCAACCACAACAGGTGATTAGACTTTCGTAGAATCATGATGGGTTTCGTGTGCATTAGAAACACATTCAAATTCCCGGCCATCGTTGTTTCTATTAGCCAATATATTGTTCCTACTTTTGTATTGCCTCGATGATTGCATATGATTGTCATTAATAGGAGGTTTGCCTCTAAAAAAAAATTAATAGGAGGTTCATCATTTGAATCACACGCCAATATTTTTCTTTTACGAATTTTCATTTTTATTAGCTAAATATGATATACGGAATGTCATAAACAAAGTAAGCCACGCATTTGTTGAAATAAAAATGAGGATTGCATATGATAAAATCATCAAGAATATGCTAATTAAGCATCAGTAGTTAAAAAGAAATATTAAAATCTTATAAGGGGGTGTTTGTTTCGGCTTATATAGCCGGATTATGGCTTAGTTGAAAATGAGGATTACATAGGATAAAATCGTGACTTTCATTAGATTCTATTAACTCTATTTTGATGGTCATTTTAGAACTCCGTTAATTAAAACGAAACTTTCAAAACATGTTGGAAACCAAATGTAACATGGCCTAGCCTAAGTTTATGTGGAAACAAAGGGATATTGAAACCAAAGACTTATTTTAAATTTATAGCACAACCTACAAATGTTTTATTTCTTAAAAGATAAAAAAGTAATATACTTAATTGCATTTCAGTAGATCTTTCTTCGCGAGCTGCAACTTCGCCTCAAGCTAAGCTCAATCCTGTGAATATATGATGCTCATGTGATTCGTCATTTCCAAATATGTACCAAAAAATTCAAGCAAATTAAGATCAAAATTACCGACTTTGAGACCATTTAGAAAAATACTTGGTTGTGTGTATGCACCTCAAAAGTTTCGCCTAAGATACCAGGACAAAAAAATGAAAACTTTGTCCTATTCGTTAACTCTCTCTAACATTCGAATAAATCCTTTTTGACCCATGACACGACAACATACCTCATTTGATTCACCGCGGAGTGGACCAACTACTTCAGCTAGAGCTGTGTACACATCATAATGTTTTCCACATGCAAACAATCACATACCTTCATTTCCAATAGCCATTTTCAATCATAGTTAAAATTTCAAATCCTACAAAGCTGTAAACAATAAGTGATGTTTAGTTAGAACATTTTCTCTTCATTCAGGCATTTAATCAAACACTTAGTATGCATATAATATTATAACTTACATCAAGCGCTATTAGATGATGAATATCTTTTATACACTAATTATGTCTTTCGTTTAACAAAACAAGAGTTAACCTCAAAATTAAAAACAAAAAAAACCCTAATCTTATAATACTGATAACAAAAAATTGGGCAAAAAAAAAATCTTACCAAGTTCATACGCTTTGTTGATTTGATTTTCTCCAGCCGTTATTTTTTGTGTGTTTTTTATTTGAGATCTAAAACACAAAATAATCAAATCAATCTTAAAAAAACACAAAACAGTTGGATGTATTTTTTATTGATCTTGAATCGATCATATCTCCTTAGAATGGATTTAGGGGAATGTTTTGATCGGTTATTATTTTTTGGAACATATTTCATTTGATTTTGATGTAATAAGATGGTTTGATTTTTAGGGAGATGGTTGAATTTGAGAGAATGGCTGTAAATGTTTTGTTTGGAAAGTGTTAATTATATGAAAATTAAATACAATGTTCAAGCTTCAATATGGATCGTTGATTATTTTTTATTTTACAGGTGTCTTTTTTTTAGAATTCTATATAGGTTATAGATATAGATATAGGTTATAGATAGGTAAAAGACATAAAATAACTGTATATATAATATATATACAATATATATATATATAATATTATATATTTATATATATATAAGTATATTAAATATAATATATAAAAATTAGATAGAGAGAGAAGAAGAAGAGAGAGACTTATATAGGTTATAGATATAGGTTATAGATAGGTAAAAGACATAAAATAACTTTTTAACGTTTAACTCTTTTTATTAAGAATTATACCCCATTGTACGTGGAACTACAATGAGGATTGAATGATAATGTGTGTGTGTGTGATATCCTCACTAATAACTTTGCATAAACTCTAAAGTGTTATGCAAAGTTAACTACTATGCTAACCAACTGAGCTTGCTTAGGGACTTAGTAGATTTGGAAGAGTAGATGTATGTTTGTGCAAGATACGACTTTGAATGCACAAACTTAACATCTACTCCGTTACAAGAGTTATATTTATACTACTTAGGTAGGGTCACACCCACATGGGTGGTAAGCACCAATCCCACTTCTAATACGCTAGTACATTTGTACAGCTTTGTCTCTATTACAATTTCTATTCTAAGTATTGGACAAATGCTCTTTCCAAGTTCAGTCTTGACACTGAACTTGTCTTATACCCTCTTCAGGATAAGTTGACTTCAGGAGATAAGAGCTTGGATTTATCTGCTTTCAAACTATCCCGCCTATTCTTTAGTCTCTTGTCTTCAAAGTCATCTAGTTGTTGGAGATTGTATGGGGCTTAGTGAGTCTATTGCCACAACTCACTGAACCTATCACCTTCTTCTTTGGCTCATGCTTCATTCGCTGAGAACTGCCTCACTGAATGCTAAAGTCTTTCTTGTAGACTCAGGCTGAGCATCTTGAAGATAACTCACTGAGCGACTATTCACTCAGTGACCTTGAATTGTTAAAGGATAATTACACTTAGGTTATTTTGTATTCAAATCCTAAGTGAAAGATCAGTGGCCAATGAAATTGGCCCAACAATCTCCCCCTATTTGGATATAAATATAGCCTAAGTGTTTATCAGTGTGAGTGAGTAAATACAACTTTTTCTCACACTGATTTATAGAAAGCATTTTAAGGATACAGAGTTCAACAAAAAGTACTTCATTAAATGATTACCAGGCCCTATTATCTATTACAAAAGATAACAAAAAATACACCATAAGTACTCAGTTCATCTCATATCCAAGAGCTTCAAACTTGACTTTCTTTGACTTGAGCTTCTCTTGATCAGGATGTTCAGCAATGAGTTTCTTCAGTTTCATGCTGAACCTTGCATTTTCAGGTGACTGAACCATAGAGGCAGCTACAAGATATGACACAAAAGCTTCCATCCATACTTTGTCGATGTCACTCCATCTTTGAAATGCTTGGTCACCGAATTCATCAGTGAAGAAATTCCATACTCAGGCTCTTCGATGACCATGTCGTTGACAAACGGGACATTTTCAGGGAGGGCTCGATTGCATTCCAATCCAGGAATTCTTATTTCAGGCTCAAGTTTCATGTGTTTCCTCTTCTTTTTTGAGGATTTAGATGAGGCTTGTTCAGGAGCAGGAGCAGGAGCAGGAAGTGCTGACTTGATTCCAAGTTCCTCAGGGATTCTTCTTATCCTTTCATACCTTCGGCCTAGAGAATTCATCAAGTCTTTTACAACTGCATTTTTATTTGTCGGAATAATCTCCCTCGGCTCATCCAATTCAGAGATACCAAAGTCACCAAAGGCAAAAGGATTATGGACATCGAAGTTTCTACCATCGGTACCTCTGAAGACTGTTATGACAACTGGCTTGGTTTTTGGATGAATTTTGATATCAGTGATAGTCTCAGGTTTTAGTCTGCTGCTGATGGTCCATATGTAGCTATCATACTTGTGCTTCTTGAGTTCAAGAGATTTTCTGACCTTCTCAGTGTGTTTTCTCTTGAGGACCTCATGCTCATCATCCTGAGCTTTCTTAAATTTTTCACTAGCCTTAGTGGTAATTGCCTCTTTTAGATGAATCCCAAGCTTCTTGGCTTCTTCCCAAACTACCTTAATCACCTCATGCTTACTTATTGCCAATAGTCTGGCTTCTTCTTTAGCTTTCTTGATTTTCTCTTCCTTATCCATGTGTGCCTCAAGTTGCTCAGCAGTGAGATAGTATAACTCTCCATTTATTGTATAAGCAATAAGAGCATCAGGATCAGGACGAACAATGGATAAGGCTTTAACCAGCTTTCTTTGATCCTCAACTTGCTCATCAGTGGCAATACCTTTGCCTTCTCTTTGTGGGATGATTGGTTCAGAGTTGATGATGGTGATTGGTTGTGCTTGAGTGATTGAAGGTTGAGGTTTGGATGAACCAATGAACTCAATGTTTGCATCAGTTGAGTGCTTAGACTCGTCAGGCTTTTCTTGCCTATTTGCATCAGTCTCCCCCTCAGTGTGAGACGGAGGATCTTCAGTGGCAGTGTTGGTAGCATTCTCCCCCTCAAAATTTGCTGAAATGTAAGTGAGAGCAAGTGTTAGAGTGACACTGCCTGAGTACTGGCTTTTAAAGACTTCATACATCTCAGTTATCATGGTCTTGATAGAGAGAGTGTATTCTTTAAGAGAGGACATGCTGGATTGGATGTGGTTTTGAGCTCGTTCAAGACCTGAAAGTCTGGAACCAAGATTCTATGCCATGTTGGTAGAAGATTTGGCCCAAGCAGCTAGCTCTTCATCTTGTTTGAGAGCATGAGCCTGAAGAGCATTCATAGAAGATTGAAGATCAAAAAAGTTGAAGCCTTTGACTAAGGATAGAACCTCCGTTATATTTGTGGAGATCTTGGTGAATGACTCAGTGGCTTCACTGATTTTCTTGTTCATGACATGGTCATCCTTTACAGCATTGTTGATTTCCTTGAGAAGCTCAGTGATGGTATTAAGGCCTTTGTAGAGATCACTGATGGTGGTACTGCTTTTGTCAAGAGAACTCATGGAGGCTTCTACTAGCTTGTCAGTCTGATATCTGTGAGCAATGTTTTCATCATAGTATTCATCAATGGATGCTTTGAGATTGGCATAGTTGACTGCGGCCTCTTCATGCTTTTCCTAGTTATCCTCAGTGATCTTGTCAAACAACACAGTTAACACCTTCCTAAGATACTTTACCAGTTGGCGTTCAGTGAGTGGAAGAGTGTTGTCATATTTCTTTAGAATGTCATTACTTAGAGGAGTCAGTGTCTGAAGCTTCAGTGGATGGAACATGAGATGATTGAGGCTTGTCTGCCTGAGGTGGAGAAGACTGATGTTGTATTTCAGCAGCCTAAGGATCTTCATCTATCTTTTCACCAGCTCCCAAGATATCCTCCTCACTTTCTTGAGCTTCATCATCAGATAAGAGAAAGGCTCTAACATCTGCATATGTAGATAGGACCAAAGGTTGGGTATCCATCTCCCCTTCATGCAAAGGCTTGCCTTTGTTTTCAGTCAGGGACTGGTACCTCAATCTAGTGGACTGGGTCTGGTCCACCTGGTACTTAGCACCAATACTCTGCTAACGTTATTGAATAACATACATTTGTGTCAAAATACCATCTTATTTGGAATAGGGCTGATCACAGTCCAAAAATTGGACCAGACCGACAAGAGCGGACCAGATCGAAAACAAACTTGGTCCAAATTACAGGACCGAGGACCGGACCGATATGTTCGGTCCATGTTCGGGTCGGTCCAACCTGGTTCGGTCTTCGGTCCAGTCCAACAAAACATAATGACCGGTTTTGCTCAAGACTAGACCGAACCGAAGACCGAACATGAGAGAAAGGACGGATCTAGGACCGAACCGAAATATGTTCGGACCGATCCAGTCAGTCCGGTTTCTCAATCCGATCCACGATCTATTATCCTAATGAAAAGTGAAACATAAACAAAAGGAGAACCAATAATAGTAATAGAAAATACTAAAAGGACCAATTTGTAAGTGAGTTCAACCCTAACTAAACCCTGGTTATTTCAAGTATCTCTGTCATTGCACTCAGTACCCAACAATAGCCACCACTTTTTTCTTCTTGTTCTTTCGATCATCACCCCCTCACTTTCAGGTTATTATACCCTTTTTATATTTATTTCAATCTTCATAAAAATATTTATCAAAACTTTATAAAAAATCCATTTTTTTTCTTCTTTTTTACATTTCATCTTTCATACATGCAATAATAATGGCTGCTGCTACTCATTCATTGGATATCAAAGCAGCTCAATCTTTACAAGTAAGTGCTTATTTCAATTGGGGTTTCTTTATTTTTTTATAAACTTTATTAATTTGTTATTAAAAAGTGCAAATTTTTCATTAAGGGTGTGTTTGGATTAGCTTCTTTTTTTTCAGGTTTATGGGCTTATTTGAATTTTAAAAAGCTCATAAGCTCCTTTTTTTGGGCTTATTGCGTATGGGCTTATTCAAATAAGTTCATAAGCTCAACTTGATAAGCCGAAAAAATGAGCTTATGAGCTTTTTCAAATTCGAATAAGCTCAGAAACCCGGAAACTAAGCTAATCCAAAATGCATGAGCAACTTTCTTAAGATTATAGGGGGTGTTTTGATTAGCTTATTTTTGTCAGGCTTATGGGCTTATTTGGATTTGAAAAAGCTCATAAGCTCAGTTTTTTTTGCTTATCAAGTTGAACACCCCTGTACGTGGTTTTGTCTACCCATTGTTCGGGGGTCTTTGGATTAGCTTATTTTTTTTAGGCTTATGGGCTTATACTGTATACTCTTAAATAAGTTCATACACTATAAGCCTAAAAAATAAGCTAACCCAATTGGGTTATGGGCTTATTTTGAAACTCTATACAATTGGGTATTCTTAATTTATCATAAAGTTTATTAATTTGTTCTAAAAAAGTGCCATCCAAAATGCATGACCAAATCTGTTAAGGTTTTAGGGGGTGTCTAGATTAGCTTATTTTTTTAGGCTTACGGGCTTATTTGAATTTGAAAAAGCTCGAAAGCTCGTTTTTTTTTTGGCTTATAGCGTATGGACTTATTTAAATAAGTCCATAAGCTCAACTTGATAAGCCAAAAAAAGTGAGCTTATGAGCTTTTTCAAATTCAAATAAGCTCATAAGCCTGAAAAATAAGCTAATCCGAACACCCCCTGAATGAAAAATACACAAATATTTGAATGATTGCTCTTTTAGCATTGTTTAGTTGATAGTATTGGATCAGTTCTAATTTTTATTAATTTTGATTTCAGGGTTCAAATAATTGCAATTTCTTCTTACCGAAACCATTACCAAAAAGTAAAAATACCCATTTGCTATTCGCATCATCTCGAAAAAAGAATGGGTCAGTAAGAATATGCAGCAAAGGTGTTCGGCGTAATGGCTCAAAAGTTAAGGCGGTTTTATCGGTAGATACACAAGTAGGTGATGTTGAGAATGCGGTCAAGGAAAAAGTGATCCATTTTTTTAGAACGCCTTTTTTACAAGAGAATAAGAATGAGGAGTTGCTTAAGTCGGTTCAGGCGAAGATATCGGATCAGATTGTGGGGTTGAAAACAGAGAAGTGTTTTAATATTGGGGTTGAAGGGAATTTGTCGAAGGAGAAAGTTGCGGTGCTGAAATGGCTTTTGCAAGAAACGTATGAACCGGAGAATATTGGAGAGGAGAGTTTTGTAGCTAAGGAGACGAAAGATGGGTATGAAACGGTTGTGGTTGAAGTTGGGCCGAGGTTGTCGTTTACTACAGCGTGGTCTGCAAACGTTGTCTCGATATGTAAGGCTTGCGGGTTATCGGAAGTTAATAGAATGGAGCTGTCGAGAAGGTATCTTTTGTATGTTAAACGCGAAAGTGGGCCACTTTCAGAGAGTCAAATTGCTGACTTTGCTGCAATGGTGCATGATCGTATGACCGAATGTGTTTACCCTGAAAAGCTTGTGTCTTTTAAAACAAGTATTGTTCCGGAAGAGGTTTATTATGTACCCGTTATGGAAAAGGGGCGAAAGGCGTTGGAAGAGATTAACCAGCGAATGGGGTTAGCGTTTGATGAACAAGATTTACAGTATTACACCAGGCTGTTTAAAGATGATATTAAACGTGACCCGACAAATGTTGAGCTTTTTGATATTGCACAGTCAAACAGTGAGCATAGCAGGCATTGGTTTTTTACCGGAAAGATTGTTGTAGATGGTCAACCGATGGATCAGACTCTAATGCAGATTGTAAAGAATACTTTAAAGGCAAACCCGAACAATTCTGTTATAGGGTTTAAAGATAATTCGAGTGCAATTAAAGGGTTTTTGGCTAATCCGTTACGGCCGAGTCAACCGGGTTTGACATCACCTTTAGTCCCGACTCCACGGGATCTTGATATTCTGTTTACAGCCGAGACACATAATTTCCCATGTGCAGTTGCCCCGTTCCCTGGTGCAGAAACGGGCGCAGGAGGACGTATTAGGGATACACACGCAACGGGTCGTGGTTCTTTTGTTGTGGCTTCAACGTCTGGTTATTGTGTTGGGAATCTTTATATTGAAGGCGGCTATGCTCCATGGGAAGACGAGTCTTTTAAATATCCATCAAATCTTGCAACACCGCTGGAGATTCTTATTAAAGCGAGTAACGGTGCATCAGATTATGGGAACAAATTTGGGGAGCCGATGATTCAGGGATACGTAAGAAACTTTGGAATGAGACTACCAAATGGGGAGAGGCGAGAATGGATAAAACCGATAATGTTTAGTGCTGGTATTGGGCAAATCGACCATACCCATATAACCAAAGGCGAGCCTGATATTGGGATGTTAGTTGTGAAAATCGGTGGTCCTGCTTATCGTATTGGAATGGGGGGAGGTGCAGCATCGAGTATGGTTAGTGGTCAGAATGATGCTGAGCTTGACTTTAACGCTGTCCAGCGAGGTGATGCTGAGATGTCACAAAAGTTGTATCGTGTTGTTCGTGCGTGTATTGAAATGGGTGAAAAGAACCCGATCGTTAGCATACACGATCAGGGCGCAGGTGGTAACTGTAATGTTGTTAAAGAGATTATATACCCAGAAGGTGCTACAATTGACATCAGGGCTATTGTGGTTGGTGATCATACTATGTCGGTTTTGGAGATATGGGGAGCGGAATATCAAGAACAAGATGCAATCTTGGTGAATGCTGAAAGTCGTGAGCTTTTGGAGTCGATATGCAAACGAGAACGGGTTTCGATGGCTGTTATTGGGACCATTAACGGTGAAGGTTATGTTCGTTTAATCGACAGTCGTGATCCCAAAAAACCACCAGCTGTCGATCTTGAACTCGAAAAAGTTCTCGGTGACATGCCTCAGAAAACATTTGAATTTCATCGTGTGGAAGACACACGAGAGTCCCTCGAAATAGCCCCTGGGATCACATTAATGGATTCTTTGAAAAGGGTGTTAAGATTACTATCAATCGGCTCTAAGAGGTACTTGACAACCAAAGTTGACAGATGTGTGACGGGTCTTGTAGCTCAGCAACAAACCGTGGGCCCCTTACAGATTCCACTTGCTGACGTAGCGGTTATAGCTCAAACATTTACTGATTACACCGGTGGTGCGTGTGCTATTGGTGAACAGCCAATTAAAGGGCTATTGGATCCAAAAGCAATGGCGCGTTTGGCTGTTGGTGAGGCACTTACAAATCTTGTTTGGGCTAAAGTTACGTCTTTGAGTGATGTTAAAGCAAGTGTGAATTGGATGTATGCTGCTAAACTTGATGGTGAAGGTGCAGCGATGTACGATGCTGCTATTGCTTTATCAGACGCTATGATTCAACTTGGTATAGCTGTTGATGGTGGTAAAGACAGTCTTTCAATGGCGGCTCATGCTTCTGGTGAAGTTGTTAAGGCTCCCGGGAATCTTGTAGTTAGTGCTTATGTTACGTGTCCTGATATAACCAAAACTGTGACACCCGATTTGAAGCTTAAAGATGATGGTATATTGGTTCATATTGATTTGGCTAAAGGAAAAAGACGTTTAGGTGGATCTGCTCTCGCTCAGGTACCATTCATGTGAAAATGTGTACATTTTCTTAGCAAGTTTAATTTAAATAATTAATTTTTGAACGCAATTTTAAACGCTAAATTGAACAATTAAAAACCAATTATATTTGGTGTCATTTTTTAGTTAGTTGTAAGTTGCATCAAAAACCAATTAGCTGAGTTTTAGGCACAAAATTAGGCATGAGTTTAGGTCTCCGGGACAGTAAGATGAAGGTTGAGCGTGTGCGTCCCAATATGTATGTTTTGTCTTCTTCAGATGGATAGAGTGAAAATAAAATCTGCAAATTATTTTTCTGTTGATTTTGGCTTAAAAATTGGAAGCCAAAATTTCCAATTACTTTTAGTCTACAATTAGAGAATGTGCTACTTGTTTTAATATATTTGATAGATTCTTGTCTGATTCATTGAATTAGTTGATTTGAGTCGTCTTTGGCATAGCCAATGTGATTATGATGGATATAGGTTTACTTATGTTGGGTTTTTGTTTATCATAAATGGGGTACTTGCGGTTTCCTTCGATAGGATATTTATGTGTTGTGTTTTTACAACCTATATTGGTGTCATGCGTTCTTGTAACGGATATAATATGGTTTAAGGATATTTCTAGGATGCTGAAAATATATCTGGATAGATTCTTTTGGCATATGTGTAGAAGACTGTTTAAGCGCTACACCAGAGTTTGTTACGGCGTCTTCTTGCATTGATCAGTCTTTTTTCTTATTTTCTCTTGGGTAACGTTGCTGGTTTTTGACTTCTTGTTTTTTCTTCTTTTAGCTGTGTGGTGAGTTGTCGGTGGTGTGTGAGGCGAGCATAGATGAAGAGGTGTGGTGACGGGATAGTTCGGTGTTGCTAGCGTGTATATCGTGTATGGGGGAGGGAGTGGGAGGGGGTTAGGATTGAGTTGGGATGTGATGCACACGCCGGTGCGTAGGATGATGTGTCAGTGGGGCGTTCGATTAGTAACGGATATAATATTGGTGTGTGTACTATGTCAATTGATCGAGTGTGTTATGCTGAAAATATATCTGGATAGATCGTTGGCAATGTGTAGAAACTGTTTTAGCCTACAACGAGTTTATTTTACGGCGACTTCTTGCATATCAGTCATTGATCAGTCTTTTTTCTTATTTTCTCTTGGGTAACGTTGCTGGTTTTTGACTTCTTGTTTTTTCTTCTTACTTCTACCTTTTGCCTATCCTGTTTCTGCTCTTTATATTGGCTCAACATGGGAATAACATCTATTTGCTTATATTACTTTGTTTTCTGTACTTGGTTATAGTTTGTACTCTTGTGAGTTCAGTATGTATGTTAACACTGTTTACAGCATTAGTTAAGACCTGTGATGTGTTTCTTGCATTGATCAGTCTTTTTTCTTATTTTCTCTTGGGTAACGTTGCTGGTTTTTGACTTCTTGTTTTTTCTTCTTACTTCTACCTT
>BQNB010153510.1:0-15634 GCA_026074375.1 Tanacetum coccineum
AAATCTCTCTCATGTGTTTCTCTCTCTAGAAACTAGCCAAGTCCAAGAATCGACCCCGTGTTATGATATAGGATATACTACAGTTGACTACGCAACTAAGCCCAATAGAATCGCACATTAGTTAAGAGAAGAATCCCCTAACTATACAACTATCCTCATCATGATCGCACATGTCACAACATCTTACACTACCACCTTTCAAACAAACACCGATCAATGTAATCATGGTCACAAGTCTACGTGTGTGATGCCTTTATAATTATGTTGGCCACCCATAATTATAAGTGCATCCTTTCACACGTGTACTTACTTCCAAGACTACACATCTCAATGATAACGCACATATATGTACATATACCACATTGCACATCTTAAACGACTCCAATATAACATAGAAATGATGCTCCATCAAAACAATATTTATTTATATAAAGATAAAAATCAAAAACGACAAAAAGAAAACGACGGTCTTGAAGCGCCCGAAAATACATAATATCCGAAAGAAATCATCTATAGCAATGTGTCGAGGTAAAAGACGAGATAAACTTATGCTGGGCCTCGCTTGGGTTTGATTTTGCTTTCGCAAGAGTCACCCGACTCCGCGGGTCCAGGCCTACTACGAGCATCCGACAAGAGATCTGAGTCGGCCTCCTTCTCCGACTCTTCTAACTAACCTTCCTCATTCGGTTCCTCAAGAGGCTCCTCCTCAATTGGCTCCTCTTCTAGATCTTCTGATATCGAGAAGTCCGTGTTAATACAAATAATGTCTAGAAACGTTATTTATATTTTTTGACCTCTCAACGTTTTGATAATAACAAAATATAAAAACGTTTACAATAAAATTAAATGTTTACAAATTATTAATTGTAAAATTTCATTTCTAAGATTAGTGATCACTTAAGGTGTGAACAAACAAATCATTAAGCATGATAAGTGATCAAGAAAATATTTTTCTCATATCAATTATATTTTTACAAAAGATTTTCACAAATTCCAAAATGGAAGCTTCTACACCAGATACAACCTTCCCCACAAAAAGACAAAAAAAAAGGAGCGGAGTCTAGGTGACGGCTCCCTTATAGGCCTGGTGGCCCCCTTATATATATGAGACCGTCGGGACCGCCACCAGTGACCGTTAATTTTTCTTGTCTATAAATATCGGTTCACCCCTTGCTGAAAACAATTCCTCTTTGCACGAAATTTTTTAGTCTATTCTTTCTCTCTCTAAAACTTCTTTCTCTCACTAAAATTTTTGATCACTAACATACTTAGATCTTGTTTCAAGTGATCTAATCTTTTTTTCTCATCTCTTCCTTCTCATTCAAGTGCAAGAGAAGAACACTCGTATTCGTCAAGAAACAAAGTGTTAATTAGTGATCTCTCCTATTTTCTTCTAAGTATCAAACCTCTATTGTATTTATCTTGTGTATTTGTGTGATTCAGATATTGTGTAGATCCGATAGTATAGATCTTGTGAGTGTGTATTTCTTGTGAAGTGGTAGATTGGTTCTAGCTAAGATTAGGACTCGACATTTAGCTTAGTGTTAGAAAATAACGTAAGCGACGTGTAAACGGTTTTCTCCGCCTAAAGAGAGCTTGTTGACATAGTGAAATCTCGAGTCGGATACTCGGGGAGTGGAGTAGGGCGAAGAGGTGCTTCGTAGCCGAACCACTATAAAATCTTGATGTCTTGGTTTGGTTGTTTCTTTCCTTATCTCTTTACATTATTATTGTTGTTATCTAGTTTTAGTTTAGATAGTTATTACTTGTTCATATTGTGAATTGGTTAAACTGTTAATCCCATTTCAATAGATCTTGAATTCCTTAGCTTGTGTAAGGTTTAGTTATGCAAGATAAATCCTAGACAACTATGATAGAAACTTTGTTTGATAATACTAAAGATTATGCGGAATCTAATCTTTAATATAAGAAGAATTCTTCAATGAAATAGTAATTCTAATAAACACACAGATTAACAAACATAAGCTTCAATATATTAATACGAATACTCTAACTAGTATTAGGGTTACAAAACCTTGAAGCTATGACAATTCTATGAATGACTCGTTTTTGATACATAGAACTCTATACCCTAGGACCTCCTTTTATACACCAAGGAGTCCTAGTCGATTTACAATATATTACAAAAACTTAGAATATTTCTAAAGATTTATTCTGTAAATAACAATCCTTATAAACTAAGTAATCTTGATCTTTAAGCAATCTTTATCTTTTCTGAGCAGTCTTTATCCTTTCAGCAGTTGTAATCTTTTAGCAGCATTAACTCTGAACTCTAGCAGTAGTAACTTATACACTAGCAGCATTAACTATGTACAAACAGTAGTAACTACTTAGAATATTTTCTTCAATCTTCACCAGCAGTACTAACTTTACTCTAGCAGTACTAAGTTACAATAGCAGTAGTATCTTATACTAGCCGTAGAAACTAGCAGTACTAACTACTTAGCATATTTTTCATTAAGATTACTAACAACACTAATTTATCTTTTCCTATTTGATGATGACAAAACAAACTATAAACTGATTCCAAGATGATCCATAGTAGCTTAATCTTTAGCAATCTTCATCTTCAAATCTAATCTTCCATGAATGAAACAATCTTCCCCTTAACTTATGATCTCCTTTGAACTTCCGTCAGCTCTTATGATAGTAGCTGATCTTTCCTTCTTTAACAATCTTCCAGTCAACAATGCTTGGAGGTTTAGTAGCTAAAGGCATAGCATCAACTGCTACTTCCTCTTTATCAGGAACAATTTTCATGAGCTCTTTCATCTTAGTTGCTTCCTGATCATCATCCACCTTCTGCTTCTTTGCATTCTCTTGTTCTAGCTCATCTCCTGCTCTTTTTGAACTGCTTTCTTTTCTTGTCTCACTGCCTTCTATTCTTACTTCACTACCTTCAACCAACTCTGTTCTAAAGTCAACAAAGGTGTTCACCCTCTTGAAAGCTTTGCCAAACAATTCTCGAATATTTGTAAAGGACTTGCTCTTTAAGTCTTTGGGCTTCCATCCTACCATATTCTTTAGGTAAGTACACATAATACTTCTTTGTTGAGCTCTGGTTTGTGGTTTATTCCTATTCTCTTCTGCTCTTTTTGCTGCAAAGAATTTTCTTCTTTTCTCTAAGAGTTGTTGAAATAATTTAGCCCTTTCTTTAATGGTCAACTCTTCTTGTTCTCTTGGTTGCAATCTTTCAGCTATTAACTGATCACCCTCAATCTTTGCTTGAATGTCGTTCCATTCATCAGTTAAAGCAACACTGGCTTCAACTTTTTCCCTTGCAAGTCTTTCTTCTTCTTCTTTTTCAGCTTGTAGCTTGAATGCAAGTTCTTCATCAAGTCTGATTTGATCTTTCTTCTTTATAGACTTCACAGGTTCTTCTACCAAGATTCCTTTACCCTTGTCTTGAACCTTAACTTGTGATGGTTGTTGAGAAGAAATTGTTGGTGTAGTTGCTTGCTCCTCTTCATGAATAACAAGCCCTTTAGCCTTGGGTCTTGTGCTAGCAGCTGTTGTAGGTTTAGCACTCTTTAACTCTACCAGTGCTTGAGGCAAAGTAATTTCATCTTCAGTTATTGTAGCAGCACTAACTGGAATTGTACTGGCAGTACTAACAGTAGTAGTATTAACTTGAGCAGCATCATCTTTCTTATTATTAGGAACTCCTTGTTCTGCAACAAATACTTCTTCACCAGCAAGATCACTCACATCAAACATTATATCATGATCATGAACATTCTCCAGGGTGATGTCTTCATCAGCATCAATATCATGAATTTTCCTCTCCTGTTTGGATGCATCCTCCTGATCACCCAAACTAGCTTCATCAGAGGAAACTACTCTTGTAGATCTACCAACCTTGTATAATCTTTTGAGTTTATGAGTTCTTGACCCTCATTTCTTCTCTAAATTCTTGACTCTCTTCTTTAAACTTGTAATCTCCTGAGCTTGAGCAGTCTTTGTGTTTTCCAAGTCAAGAACTCTTTGTTGCAATTAAAATCCATCAATTCCTTAAGTTGGTCATTGAATTAAACCAACGCGTGTACGTAATAATATATAGTATATCCCATTAGATAAGAAAATTACTTTAGGAAAAGTAATAGTCTATCTTCCGAGTGTCGTTTCCACGGCGAGAGATGAATTGAAAGCCATGTTAATGTTTTGAAGAAAAATGCTTAAATCTTTTTAATTAGTTTTGGTTTTAAAACTATTTTTAATTCTAAGAAAATAATAACAATATTAATACTAGAATTAAACCAAACAATAAAACTATGAGAATTAAGCTAAAATGATCTAAAAGATATATAAGACGAAAATGCTTGCTAAGTGACGTAAAAAGTTCATTAAGTGTGAATTGAGGTTCATTGACGAATTAATTTCCTTAGAAAAGATAATTATCTTACAACGTTGGTTTATTTTGACAAAAACCTCTTAAAAAGATATTAATTACTAGATGTGTATTTTGACTATCTTTCTGGATTTTGCCCTTTAAAACATTCCAACTACAAGTCTAAATAATCAAAGATTATTAATCAATTAAACCTTTTTCAAATCCACACTTAATTTCCAATTCACAATATCACTTAACAAGCACTAATTAAACTACTCACTATGCATTATGATCAAATTAACAAAGCTAAACATTTTATACTAAGCTACACTAATTAATTGAAAAAGGATAAAAAATGGAACCGAATTGAAGAGCCGCAAATAAACGAATACCACCCAATTTATTTAGCTAAAGAAAATAATCAAATTCAGTCTAGTTAAATAAACCCTTAAGCTCCATGCTTTATGAGTAGACCGGTACCAAAAGCAAAACAAAAAAATACATAAACTGTTAACAACTAACAGTTCTATAACAAATCCAAATTTGCAATTCCTGTTATACTTAAACCACTTGGCCCAAACGATAACTACACGAATCAAATACAGGACCAGTCCAATCTAACTGCAGCCTAATATCTATTCCAACCAATTCACAGTCCAACAACGTGGCCCAATTCGCAGATGTGACCCAAAACGAATACAAGCCTAATTTTAACTAGTGAAAGCGAAGGCCCAAATCAGAAGTGAAATTTAAAAGATAAGCTAAACACGTTTTGCAATTACTAAACTATAGAAATCTAATCCCAATCTGAATAAGCCAAACCTAATAAGCCGAATACCAAAATAAGTTCAAACTATATCATAAACTAAATCCACTACATAGGCCAAACCGAATATGCCACAACAACTATGAGCTACAATAAATCCTTCAACAATTAAATGATAGAATGATTACGCTAACTTCATCCTAAAACCGAAACTCAAATGATTTAAGCTCAAACCGAATCAAATAAGCTATTCTAAACCTTACGATAACCCGAAAGTACTAGGAGATAAAAAAGTAAACTAGAAAACATTATCGAACCAAACTAGAGTATTAAAAGTGATTTTAAAGACAACCAAATGAAATAAGAAACTTCTAATAAGCTACTTAAAAGCTTAGATATAAGTGGAAATAGGCAGAACAAAAGAACATTTTTAAAAGCTTATTGGTTCGAGACTTATAGAATAAATAAGCTAGTAAATCTAATAACCCAACATTAGCTTATTCGACTTACAGCTTGTTTAATTGATAAGCCAGGAAATAAGTTGTGGAAATAAGCTAGATCGAAAAGCTTATTTTGTTAAGCTATTAAGAAAAAAAATAAAGAAAAAGAAGCAACAAGAATAAGCCATAAATCTTAACCCATCTTCATTATCAATAAGCTCAAAAGTACAATAAGAAGATCCAATAAGCTGACAATAAGCTTTTACAATAATCCTAAAACTAAAAATAAGCTAATCCTACTCCAAACTTAAAAGCTAAAATAAGATGTGAAAATTAAATCTAAATCCTCCTATAAAATGAAAGGAGCAAGACATTAAATAGCCAAGTTGAGGGGTAGTCTTGTAAAATTCGTCCCAGCATTGATATAATTATTGGCCAATCATTGGCTAGAATGTAGTGTCACACGGATTAAGGTGCTGCCATAGTATGATCCACCGCTCAAATCGTGCCACGTGTCCTAAAAGACGACTTTCATCGTACGCACTTAATTTCCTTCGTTGGATCTTTTTATGCATAAAACTGAATTGAATTTGAATTGTTATACAAATTTGCCCCGCCACATGTCATTCCTTCATTCGTCTAATCAAAAGTAGTGCTATGTCATGTGACATTATGTTATTTAATTAAGAGACATGTGATCATGATGTCATATGACATCATCAACCTCAATTATTATTATTTTAGATTTGATTTTGGGCTCTAAATGGGCTTTTGCTTGTTTGGGCTGGTCCGGCCCATTAAGTGGGTTACAGGATAACCCAATAAGATCCGAGAGCACCGTTGGACTCGTAAACTCGCGCTCTTTCCAATGGCATGCTCAGGTAATTTCCACGACTTCATCTTGGCTTTGAGTAATAATTAAACTTGACCAAATCGAACCCGATAATTCCCGTTTTTGCACAATTTTCAATCCTTTTATCTGCAAGACATAAAAATACCAAACAAACATATTTGCAATATAATTAAGCATATTTTAGTATCTTTAGTCTGTTTCTTTATTCCTGGTTTTACGAGGTTATAAAGATGTGTGTTTTAGCACACTTCAAACTCTCCCACACTAAGCCATTGCTGGTCCCACACACAATGTTTATAAAACAAAGCCGAAAATAAATAATTTTATCCCCCTTTAACTTATGACCCCTCACAATCAAACAAGAACATAAAAGGTCCATTAAAAAGGTTCAAAAATCATCTAAATCGCAAGCACTCCCGTTTTAACCATTTATTAAATTAAAAAAATAGTAATATAAAAGGCTTAAGACGGGGGGGGGGGGGGGGGGGAGGGTGGGGGTGGGGGGGAGAGTTCGTCATCCTTGACTTTCACAATCCCCAAACTAAGCTTAAAACGAAATCACAGCTAAATATAAGATTAGATGCTAACACTACTTATAAATGCTAATTGTGTAAGTAAAAAACTTAACTTTTCGCTCTCATTATTCCTAAATCCTTTATAGATTTTATTATCATTATTATTGATGACAAATAAACTATTGCCTTATTTTTATAAAGTAAACCCGGTTTAGACCGTAATTAGTTTGAAATCATTTCCTAAAGAAACGATATGGTGAGAATAAGGTCCACATTAAGGTTCTAAATTCGCATGATTTAGGGTATCTTGTTATTTCATCCAACACAACTCCTCGGTCTAGAGACAGAGGCTTTATTTAGATAACCCCAGAGTCAAAATTTGGCTTTATTATTATTGTGATTATTGCAATATTATTAAACCTCAGTCCTTTAAACAATTGACACATTATGCGTCCTAACCAACAAGAGCCAGTAGTCTTATTTCGACCTTGGTGAATTCATTGACCTTTTAGAAGGCTGCAACATCGGTTGTGAGCCGGCAAGATGCAACAAACTTTTATCAGTCATGGAATTTTTATTACTTGGTGCCTTTATTTATAAACATGTCACATCGGTTGTAGCCGGAACAGAGGCATTAACTTTATCACCCACAGTTTTTATTATTATTCATTATTACCGCTACCCATTTAAACGACTACCCACCACAGTTCGGTTATGAGCCGGCAAGAGGTAGTGGTCTTATTTCGGCTTCAGTTTATTACATAATTATTATTATAGCCAAATTTCAGGTCCTGTGGTCTTTTAACAACTGTCACATCGGTATGCGAGCCGACCATGGTCCAGGAGTCTATTTCCCCACAAACATATACAAAACCTCAATGGTACCTTACTTTTACCAGAAGGAATCCTCTACGAAGGTTCAAACTACGAATCGCAAAAACCAAGCAACTTATTTATTCAAAGAATATTAAGTTTATTAAGCTGATGGGATCAAAAAGACACAATTAACCTCTATGAGCTCTAAAGAGTTCCAACTACTCCACGCTTAGCATCTAACTTATATAAAACTCTATCACTTTTCGTTCTTTGCAAAATTTTAAAGTTAAACAAACGCTAAGTCTCGAAAGCTAAGGGGAAAGCTAGAGTTTAAAACTCGGACAAGGCAAAAGCTACCTAATTCTACAAGCCTACTTATTTATATATTTTTAAATTTTCATCATTTTTTCCATTTTTTTATATATATATATATTTTTTTTATATATATATCATAATAAAACAATAAAAATTTTAAAATTTTGGTCAAAACGAGGTTGCGTGGGAACACATATAGGCACAGGTAAGATCATATTTCAACAGAAATCCCCCCCACACTTAGAATGGAACATTGACCTCAATGTTCAAAAGCATCGGGTTTTACCCCCACAATTAGGAACAAAAAGGCAAATGCTAAAATAATTCCAAGTGTGAACGGGGAAACACAATATATATACATGATCAGGATTGAGGATTCCAAAATAATTAGAAGATCGAAGAACGATGGACAAAACCACGAGCACGAGAGTCTTTAAAATCCAGGCAATCCTGGACATAAAATACACAACATGAAACACGAGAAAGGAAGAGGCGAGCCTCCTCACATCACACTTATTAATAAATATTATACTAATATACTACTACTAAGGATAAGCATGGGTTGCCACCCACGAAGCGCTTGTTTTTGTGCGAGTCTCTATCTTGACTCTCCCCATATCATCGTGATATTAGGGACGAAACAAGTGGAAGAGCAAAATTCCATCGAATATTCATATGCCACCGGCTCTAAAGAAGAAAAATGAAAAGCGGAGATGACGAGGTCAAAAATGATATCCTCACTCCCGGAGGAGAGAGGAAGAGAAGAATTCACCGGATAGGTGAAATAAGGAAGAAAAATTCGGATAACATATGTGAAGGAAAGATAATGGCGATCCTCAAAGGGTAACATATATGTTGAATAAAAAATTGTCTCATGAATCCCGGGGTCGAAAACTTTGACCATAATTTTCAAATCACTAATATCTCTTAAACTTCTCGGGTCACGATCGAGGAACACCTTCGGAGGGAGACTAAGTATAGTATCATTACTCTCTTCGAGAGGCGGTTCATCGGTGAACCCCTCGAGAATGGAAACAACACTTATCATTGGTGTAGATGAATCACAGTGAAGTAAAAGCTCAACACGTCACTAAGGATGAAACACTCATCCTCATTAGACAATCGGAAAGAGGTATGGGACTAACACAGCGGCACATCAAGGTAAATCCATAAGAATGGCCTGCTCTCAGAAATTTGTTCTCTAATACCTCATCAAAAAGAAGGATATACGGCACTAGGAGATGTATTCCGTCATCAAATTCCGAAAGAGGGTTTCAAGAAAGTTTTTAACATATTCTTCGAGAACGCCTGATCGATAGTGACTCGTCATCAATAGAGGTAAAATCATCATTTGAATCGAAAAGAGGGTTAGAGAAAGTCATGGATTTTTCCTCATAAACTTTAATGGGAGAGAAATCATCACACGAAGGTAAATCACACTCACTATCACTCCTGGATGTATCCTTGGACTCACTTAGGATTGGGACAAGGTCCTCAACACTAGACTTTATTAATTCATCCGATTCCTTTTCAGGAATAGTGCTAAGATGCTCATCCCCCATGATGAGAGAGTCCTTAGGCTCCAAAGTCGGTAAAACAAGTGTGATTGCAATAGACGGAGGAAGTTTAGAAATAATATCTCTCAAAGGAATAGAACTCTCCTCGTCATCGTCATCATAAAAATAATTGAAACGTCGCGAAGGCTCGGTAGTATAGGTACTAAGTTTAGCCGCCTGCTCTAGTTGCTAAAGCTCTTTCTTTTTATTAATCTCAATACTCATTCCATTGAATTTACCTTTAAGCTCATCAATCATATTTTCACATTCCCTTCTAAATACGAATATCATTTACTCATTAGATAATCCTTTAATCCCTAAGTCATTTACTCTTAAACCTTAACATTTCATCTAAATAATGCTGCTTAAGATCCTCCATTTCTTGGAGACTCATTTCTTGAAGAGGTGATTGATCGATGCTAGCCGCCTGCTTTTGTTGAAGAAACTTTTCACAAAATGATTGTATCATTAGAAAAAGTTCATTCTGTAACTCATCTATTTTATCCCATCCATTGTGTACATCATTTATCCTTTGCTGATTAAGATCTTCTTGATGATTTATGGAATACTGCGGGGGTTGGTCAAAACCGGAATAGCTAGAATTATAGATAGGATTAGGCTCAAAGTAGTTTTGATTCATCGGTTGACATTGGGCCCCCACAGCTTTCACAGCAAAGATATTGTTGTGGAAAACTCGATGAATTTTGTGGATAATAGTTATCACTATAGTTTTGATTGTAGCTCGGTTCCTGCTCATAGACAAGCGGGAACCGTGGTGGACAATCATAACCAAAGTGAGAATCGTTCCCACATAATTCGCACAAGTATGTCTCGTACTGGGGTTGTGGAGGTTGATCATAAAAGTCGGGTGTATTATCGTAAGGAAAAGGATTAGGGTCATGGACAAACTCGTTTTCGGCTCCTACAATGCTACAACTTGGACAATTTCCACCGTTAAACGGACCTCCACACCACGAGCAACCAAAATGGTTATACGAAGACATGTCGAAGAATTAAACGGATAAGAGGATAAAGAAGATAAGAATTAAACGATATAAGAGGATAAAGAAGAATATTTATAGATTTTTCAAATAGAACATAAGAAATAAGAAAGAAAAATATTTTTGGTATTTTTTAATATTTATAAAAGAAAAGGAAAAATAAAAATTAAATGGAAAATATTTTTGGATTTTTATATTTTTAATAAGTACGAAAATAAACTTTCCGAAGAAAGGATCTTCAAAACTCGAATACAAACAATCCCGCAAAAATCGCTACACCTCTCCCCGGCAGCGGCGCCATTTTGATATTCGTCAAATACAACCCTCTTAATATATAATATATACATATACGTAAGCTAAGTATCATACAAATTACTCTTAGGAAAGAATAATATGTAATCAACACGGGTATCGTTCTCCTCGGTGAGAGGTGAATGGAAATTTACGGGTATGTCGGGAATCGAGCTTGAATGTCATAAAAGATTTGATTTTGGATTCTATTTCTACTAATAAAAATGCAAAAACATATAAGGACAAGTAATTAAAGCATTTAAAGACTAAGCACGAAAAACGTTAACGGGAATTTAAAAACGCGACATGTAAGCAAGTAAATCAAATTTTAACCCTACAAACTCAAATTTAACTTCTAAAAATCCTAAATGACTAAAAATAATTTTAGAAAAAAGAATTATATTTTTTTGACTTTTATTTTATTTTTTATGAATTAAAAACAGATTTAACCTAAATTAATTATTAAAAATAGTAAACTAATTATTAAAAATCTAGGAAAATTAGGAAAAATACTTTATGCTATAAGGAACCTAAGAAAATTAAAAACTGGAAAACTGGCTGAACAAATAAGCTGTTAAAAAGCCATTAAGTTCGAATAAGCAAAACTGAAAGTTGTGTTTAAATAATAAATGGTGTAAGGAAATGATAGGTGAAAGTCCCAAGGCCTAAGGGCGCGTTGGTAGAGGGAGTGTGTGTTAAAGTGTTAGGGATTAAGGGGGAGGTCACAGGTTCAAAACTTGTGACTTCCTTTTTGATAAAACATTTTTCTAAAATTTTCTTTTTTTTAAAAGCTAAAGAATAGGTAAAAATAAGCACATTTAATAAAGGGACTTATAGCTAGAACTAATTAATAAGCTAGTAAAAACCATTTGATAATGACAGTTCAGCCTTTAAACTTATATAACATATAGCTTAAACTGCTTGGACATTTCTAGGACTCAATAAGCCAAAAGAAGACAAATAAGCTAAAAGAAGACAAATAAGCTAAAAACAGATATAATGCCAAACCTAATAAGCAAAAAGAAATGAAAATAAGCTAACAAAATAAGCTAGAAAAGCACTTAAATCAATTAAGACAGTAAGCATAAAAACATATTTTAAGGATTTTTGACCAGCTTTGAGCTTAAAAATAGGACTAATAAGCTATAGATATTAAGCTAAAAACTCAAAACAGATTTAGACTTATACTTAAATAACTCAATTAAGCTGAACTTGAGCAAACAAGTTTAAAAACTAAGCTCGAAAATACACATGAACATGACATAACAGATTGCTTGATTTTGGCTTTTAGAAATGAAATGACAGATTTGAAGCTTAAGAATCAGACTCAATAAGCCAATTAAAAATCTAAAAGCTTCAAACAAATAAAGACCATGAGTAAATAAGCAAGTAAAAACAGGAATTAAGCTATCTCAACTACTAAATAAGCTAGAAAACTAAATCTAAGCAAGCTGCATACTATGGCTTTTGATAATGACTTTTTGGCTAAATGCATTTTGAGTTTTAGATTTAAACCTGGTTTTGACTATTAAAAACTTAAAACAGATTTCCTAAAGACTTTAATAAGCTAAATGAAACAACCTTTAACCTAGTTAAATCTATGAATTAACTACTTAGTGATCTGCAAGCTTAGGCCCTAAAGATTAAGCTTAAAAACCTCAAGAATGCTTGACTGTTTCAATCTAGATTGCACAAAAGGTTTTTCTAAAATTTTAAAAACTAAAGACAAGTGCATTAGACTCTTAATTGGACATAAAAACTACAACTTAAACAAGCTTTGAAGTAAATTGACAAATTAGCCTTTTTTATCCAACTTTAAAACTGTAAATTTGAAATAATGATAAAACATCTAGATAACTTAGGAAAAACTTAATCAAAACTTATTTAAACTAACCCTAAGACTTAATTTGAGCTATTGCAAGCTGGTTTGACACCTAAATGCTACACAAGTAGTTTTAACTAAGTTAAAACTGCTAGTGCCAAACACCCCTTTAAAAAATTGAAAAGATATATTACAGCTAAAACAGAATTAAATGAGACTTGATTTGCAAAAACAGATTAAACATTAAGGTAATGGAAGACAAATAAGCAAAGAATAAGGTAAAATAAGCACTATGAAATAAGCTACTATAATAAGCTGTTTAAACTAAAAATAAGACAGATACACTTAAAATATAAACTAAGCTAATTTAAACTAATCATTAGACATAATAGGCTATCATTAAACAAAATAAACATCTATAAGCAGTAATAAGCACAGATTAAGCAAAAATGATAAGCAGAAAAGTAATTAAGCTAAAAATTAAGCAAAAGAGATAGTACCTTAATCCTTTGCTCTAAACACATGATTGAAATGCCCAAGAAGCTAAATCTGAAGCTCCCCCCCCAGCCTAAGCCTTGGTAAATTTAAGCCCTAGCCTATCCCCTTTCTGGCTTATCATCCATAAAACTCCAATCCTTAAAACTTAGCCAATTGATTTAAAAATTAACAAACAGGGCCAATTAAGCTTTTGAGAGCTTATTTGAGCTTAAAGAAAGCACGAGATCACATTTTAGCTTATTGAGGAATGCATTAATAAAAGTTGTATGAAATAAAAATGACTTAGAATGAAAATTTCTTTTTATTAATTAAAGGAGAATTACATTAAGCTAGATAAAAGGTACATTAAGCATAAAATAAGCTAAAAAACTACAACTATACTATCCTACATTACTCCTACATCTCACGAGTACAAATGTGTAAATCAACCTGTTATTTATAAAACCTTGGTGTTTCTGTGTAAGAGGCTTGAGGGAGTGCTCTCCAAGCAATTGAATTCCAGGCCAGACCAATCATCTAACCGGCCTCATATCATACCAATCCTTAACCCTTGGATTGGTGCACATCACAAATCCACCAAAGGGTGCGCTGCGGGAATTGCCAGCGTGGGCTGACAAACGTGACAATCACGCCATAATCTTGTGTGGTCTTTCTAGAAGCATACGTGTGTGGGTGGGGTGAATGAACAGGATTTAAAAACACACTTCTAGATAGTAACTTTAATTCAACTGTGTGAGTTGTTGAGGTGAAAATTGAGGGAGTGAAAACTGTAGAAGATGTACAGTAAGTTTACTTTGACCCGTAGTTATATGTTTGACTCTGGGTCCAAGGTTATAAGGGTTTGGGCCTTGGTTTAGGCCAGGAGATGAATTTAGATAAATGTTAAATGGATTTGGACTATTAGGAATTTAGGCTTTTAGGTTTATAGATACAATGTTAATGGGCTGACCCGGCCTATTAAGATGGGTACGTTGGCCCATTAAGGATGTATACGCCTTCGGCTTTGATTTCTTGCACTCTTTTTTCCAATCCCGTGCTCGGTTTTGTCCGTATTTTCTTTATTTTTATCCTTTTTATAACATATCCATACATGCAAGACACAATTCACGAAATACACATATACAATGCATTTTTATGTATTTTTTTGTCATTATTGGTCTTTTTAGCTTGTTTTATTAGGTAAAATGTATGTGTATTTAAGCACATACTAGGACTTCTATTCTATCTAATAGAATGTCCCGGGGTAGATTTCTCCGGTTTTGGCTGGATCATAGGAACGAACACCTATACCTAACCACCTTATAACTCCGATTAATTAAATACATGGTCGGTCTTTTAGTATTGTTCACAGCCTTAAAACCTTTTGAAAACATCGATCAAGGTACTTTGATATAAATCAAAACATTTAGTACCTCGATGGTTTTACTTTTCATAAAAGCTCCCCCTGCATATGTGCATCGATAACCAAAAATGTTTAGCACATACGAGGAAGGAGTTCACACATGAGTCTTTAAGATCACATTATACAAGTTATATATATTTTAATCACATTTTCTCCCCTTATCAAAAATGTCAAATCTCTTGATATTTTGGATATCAATTGATTCAATATGAGAAATATTTAGGGAGACAAATGTTCTAATTATATATCAAGCCTTTATTGGGAACATTTTGATGCTCCCCCTTAAATTATGAGAGAATTATATGGTGTTTGAGTGCGTTAATTTGATTTTTTTTAATTTACTAAGAAATTCTTGAAAATTCGCACTCAAACACTATATATGCCTAATTTTAGTCTTATTCTACTTATTTACATATTCACAAGATTATAAATACGAGAGAATGACCTGAAATGGAATAGGATAAAATATGACAAAGTCATATTTTTTGTTCAAGCAGTCTGAAGTCTTCCCCGTAATCTCTCCCACCAACGAACTTTTCCAAGCTCCTCATTAACCTTCTCTCTAGCAGCAACTTATCGATAGCCTTGATCATGATTCGAGACCTCTGTCTGTCTAAATTACTCTATCTTATCTTCGGTAAGTTATCCATCCTCAGGTTTAAAGCAATATCATGAAGAACAGTTCTTACATATGTGAGCGTCCTGTCACTAAACTTGTAGAGTTCATCCGAGCGCATCAATCAGTTTCATTTGTACTTGTCTACATAGATAATTCCTTGAGGATTGCTGTATACAGTGTATGGAGTTCTTTTGGAGATGTCAGACCTGAATGTCTCTGGCTTGGTTATATTAAGCTTCTTTTGGTAGCATTTGACTCCCAGTTGAAGGTCTTTCACACGCTTGAGAATGACAATACATCTGGTAAACATCCGTAACACCCAAGTCGAAAATGACATCTCTTTCAAGATTGGAGAGTTTCTTTTAAACTAAGAGAAGCAGCATGTCTTC
>BQNB010153511.1:0-15634 GCA_026074375.1 Tanacetum coccineum
TCTAAAAACCCAAAAATAGTAATTCTTTTTTCTAAAATTTTCCTTTTCTTTGTTTTATCTAGGAAAAATTTAATTTTAATTATTTTTTATTTTTTTTATTTTTAGGATTTAATTAGAATTAAATACACTTATCAGATCTCACAAGTCACCTACCGCAGAGCTTGTTTGATGTTGGCTTTAGAAGGATTTCCATCGTTATTGTGAATACTTTAGTATCACTTTGATGTTCTGGCAATATCATAAGGATAATGCGTAGGACTCTTAAGATATTATTGTTTTCACAATGTGTGATTTAACAAATATTTTGTATTAGTGTCCTAATGAGATTTATGGATGATCTCTTTTATGGCTCTAGACTCGATAGTGCACTTTGGTTTTAGTAATCGGAGGCTGGAGCAAACTGCCACCTTTTCAATACCAACTAACTCAGAGTGAGAAAGTTGATAGAAATGTGTTTAATCTCTGTGAGAAATGAAACAAGAGTCTTTTGAGAGACCTTGAGTGGCTAGGGAGGGTTGTGCATTGCATCACTAGGTCCATATGACACTTCAATACCAAACAAACAGCTCATGAGTTTCTGATAGTAATGTCATTGACCCCGGTATTCTGCCTAAGTGTAGGAGGGCTTCTTCTTCACGACCCCTTTATCCTTACATGTTCTTTTTTCATTCTGCAACCCGCTTCAATGCTTATCGATACTTCAGAACTAACACATTTGTAGGGTTTGTTCCAGTGCTAGCAGCTTTCTCAGTCGACATTATTTATCTATTCTCACTTGCCTCCTTTTTAAATCAACCTAAGTGACAATTCTATATCTAACTATTAGAATGTCCCTGGGTAGATCCCTCTGGTTCTGGCTGGATCATGGGAACGAATACCTAATCTTAACCACCTTATAACTCCAATTAATTACATGGTCAGTCTTTGGGTACTGTTCTCATTACCTTAAAACCATTGAAAAACTCAATCAAGGTACTTGTGACATAAGTCAAACAAAATTAATACCTTTATTGTTTTGCTTTTCAAAATGCACCCCTTAACATGTTGCATCGATACTCGTAAACTATTTGCGATGAAGGGTTGAAGCCCGCACTTGAGTCTTAATATCACCTCTTTAAGCCATATATTTTAATCACTTTTATCCCTTACCAAACAATGTCAAACTCTTGATATATGATATCATTGATTGAAATATGTTTTGAAAAAAGTATGGTGGTATAGAAATGTTCCGATTATTAACACGCCTTATTAGGAATATTTTAATGCCCCCCTCAATTTATGAGGGTATTATACATAGTGTTGAGTACTGATTGTAGCAATTTATACTATATATAATATAATATAGGTGAAAATAAACAAATCACTTTTAAAATCCAAAAAGCAATAAGTTTAAATTCACAAATAAAAATATATATATATATATATATATATTTAAAATAAATAAAATCCGGAAGTATCAGTTTCTCGCTTCATTATCTACAAAGTTTAAAACCGGACGCGGGTCGTTATGTCCCATCGAGCGTGAATTTGAAATCGAGTAATCGGTTTGGAATTTTTCTTGATAAATCAAGAGTTTGATTGTTTTCTAAAATCTACGGGAAAAATAATTGCAATCTACATGAACAACCCCAAAATCGGGTCGCAGCGGAAAGGTAACAAAGGGGGTGCTACGTCAAAGTAACAAATCAAGATATAGAAATTGACCATTTTTTAAATGGACCGTTAAAAATAAGATTCATTCAATGTCATTACAAAAGACAGAGTTTATTTTCACGTTGTCCCATAGTTTATGTTAAAAAACATTAATTATTATAAGACAAAAGTATTCATAAATTTAAGAAATCAGAATCTTCCTCTAATAGATATCCGTCACGGCTCCCAACCAAGCATATACCTCGGGCACCTGAGATTAAAACATGCTAAAACGTCACAAAAATGTTGATGAATTCATAGGTTTATTCAGGAAATAGCTTGAACCACAAGATTTAAGTATATTAGACTATGAAAAACACATTCAATAGTCCAAACACTTTGTAATATTGCCTAAGCTTCATGACACCGAACCTTAACATAATAAACTGTCACAAAACCCAGTACACGAGTTTTTGCTCCAACACGGATACAGAATTTTACAAAACACATCCTACGAAATTATTCTTAAAACAGAAGTTGCCCAAACATCCTACGAATTTTCTTCAAATGTTAAATGCGTCAATGGTCAACTAGAAACCCAGCCCAGACGGGGATGGACAGAACCCATATATCAGATTCATAACACTAGCGTATACCCGCAGGTATTTAAACGTTCATGATAAAGGTGACTTAAATGGCAATACGTAACTTAGGAAATAATGTAATCAGGAAATAGCATACAGTTTTGAAAACACTTATGTCCAAAGAAATCAAGCATGTAATCTCCCCGTAATTTTAATAAAGCAAGTATAGAAAAAATGGGCCTACAACTACCCTCAATGGTAATCAACAAGTATTCACAATAGAAAATGAGTCACCTTACATCTGATGCAACCTAAAACAATGATAGGTCCTATAAGTACTAAACACTTTGAATATATATAGGTCTTATAGCTCATTACATACTATCGTTCGGGCTATCGATAATTAAGAGTTCAAAGTAGTGACTATGAGTAGCTAGGACACTTTAAAATCGTAAATCCAGCAACATCGTCGATACGCACCCCGTAGATGCCTCATTATGAAACACCCTAGTAATATATACGGTTTTTTAGATAACTAAAACCACATATAATTCTATATAGCTACATCACCATCTAATCGTTTTAGTGAAATCATATTTATAAAGTAAAAACGTTTATAAGTATACTTTAGTAAAACTGGCGTAACTTTCTCGTTTTAAAGTCGTTTCTTTCGTTTCTTATGTCCACGCCTTCCATAGTTAATACGAAGTTATCAAATATAACATTTTCAAAATTTGAGTTTTTCTGATGAAAGGTGATTTACTGTTCATTAACATTTACATATTTATTTTTAAAGATTAGTTAACGTAAAATCTCGTAAAATGTCGAAACATATTCGTTTTAACTCCGTTTTAGCGATTCATTCGAGCACGTCCACGTATTTAATAGTTTTAGTCGATTTTATTGATGTTTTAAAAATATAAGAATTCTGTTGATGATAGTTAACTTTTTAAAAATAAGTTTTAATAAAAGTATATATATTTCTTAACTACACTTGAAATCGTCGTATCATTTTCGTTATAAATCGGTTTTTCGAGTTTTCTTATCAATTTGGCGATCGTCATGACCATGTATTATTTTTATAAAAATATAACATTGAAGGCTTTCTTTTTTCTAATTAAAACAGCAACTTTTGAATATTTTTGAGAAAAATATGTTTAAAACTAGTTTTATAACTATTTAAGAGTTTAATCCACTTTGTTATTAGTCCATTATAACATTAATTATCACAAGATCTTACATCCTAGGGTCTCTAGTCCATGATTTATTCAACCACATAACATCATAATAGGCAGTATCAAAATTTATAATCACAAGAAGAAATATGTTTTAACATGTTTAAAAGTAACCTAATGATGATTTCACTACATAGAACTTATATACACATAAAATAATAAATGTAAAGACATAAAGGGTTTTAGATAACCTTAATGGTGAATGTAATATATGGGAGAATATAAGTCTAAACCCTTGGTTTAGAACTTTTAAACAATAGCTTGCATAGGATTTGGACCCTTAATCTTTCAAGAACCCTAATTTCACTTTCTTTGCGTCAACACTTGAAAATACTTACCTAACCTTCAACCATCTTAGTATGGTCTTAGTGTATGTTTGTGTCTATGAATTGTATAAGTGGTAGAAAAATTTGTATGGATTGAGTGTTAAGAGTGATTTTGAGCCGAGGGCTACAAAGAGAAAAAGGGAAAGTTTTGATCTTTTTTTCTATGTTATGTGTTTTTATGTTTTTCTTATCTCTTGCATTGTATAAGTAATACATGTGTAGGACAAGTCAAAGAGACATAGTGAGGGTCTTAAGGAAGTCCTAGTCTTGGTCTTTGGTCAAAACTTGGAGACTAAGGGTTGAATGTTTCCTAAATGAGACATAATCTCATGAAAATAAGGAGATGTGTTCTCTATGATATTTTCTTTGCATTTTTGAGTCCAAATCCGGCTATGAATGCATATGTATGATATATTTTTGTAATTTTTATGTATTGGGTATAAAAGTGGGTATTTGTTGAAGCGTAGAAAAAGTTTTGGTGCTTCCGGGTATACCTAAATGTATTAAATTGCGAAACGTAAACGTTTTACGCAACCAATAAAAATAAAATATAAAAAGTTGATTATTACTTTCGTAAAAATAATATATTGCTTGCTTGACAAAAACTTTAATTCGTTTGGTGTCCATTTACGTTAATTGTTGATTTTTAGTTTACGCGATTTTACTATATAATAAGAATTAAAAGTAAACGCGTACGAGAAAAAAAATTAGTAAAATAGATGACGTTGTAAATGACCTGAAAATACGGAATGTTACATCTTGGTATTGACATGAACCCCCTTTGCTTCAATACAAGACGCTAATTATCTTTTATGTTTGTTTGGGTATTTTCATGACACTTTGTGTCTATACTTTGTTTACTTTATGCATTGTAGTTCTATATATAGACGTCATTGTGTTATGTTGATATCCATTCTCGTTATGCCTCGCGTTTCTGCCTTGGCGGGGTGTGACAGATTGGTATCAGAGCCTTTGGTTATAGAGAAGTAGGTGGTTTGACCTAGACTATAACCTAGGAGTCCTTCATATAGCTGCATAATAGGATCTATATGTTTAGCTATCTAGGCGTTTTGTTTTCTTGCTTTTCTCTATGTTTTATTTCGACCTACGAGCTACTCGATATCAAAAGATTCAAAAAAGGAGCCAATTGAGGAGGAGCCTCTCGAGAGACCGAAGGAGGAAGGGTAGTTGAAGAGTCGGAGAAGGAGGTCGACTCAGATCTCCTGTCGGATGCTCGTAGTAGGCCTGGACCCACGAAGTCGGGTGACTCTTACGAAAGCAAAGTCAAACCCAAGCGAGGCCCAGCATAAGTTTATCCCGTCTTTTACCTAGACACGTTGCTATCGATAATTTCTTTCGGATATTAAGTATTTTTGGGCACTTCGAGACCTTTGTTTTCTTTCTTCGTTTTTGATTTTATCTTTATAAATATTGTTTTGATGGAGCATCGTTTCTGTGTTATTTTGGAGTGGTTTAATATGTGCAATGTGGTATATGTGCATATATGTGTGTTATCATTGAGATGTGTAGTCTTGAAAGCAAGTACACGTGTGAAAGGATACACTTATAATTATGGGTGGCCAACATAATTATAAAGGCATCACACACGTAGACTTGTGACCATGATTGCATTGATCGGTGTTTGCTTGTTAGTTAGTAGTGTAAGATGTTATATTATGTGCGATTGTATTGTAAATAGTTTCATGGTTGGTAAGTTTCACTCTTATCTATCGTTTGCGGATACCTCAAATACCTGTTATTACTATTATTACGGTTATTGGGTTTGTTCGTCTGCTCAATTGTTCGCTCGGATATATAACCCTTATTTTAGCATTCCTTGTTCGTACCATGTCGGTATGGATGAATTAACTTTTCTATTTGGCGTCTTGATGTATATTGGTTGTTCGGATCTGTTTCTTTGGATATTGGTGCGTTTAATTGGTTCTTTCGTTGCATTGATTACTCGTATGAGTATCAAAATTTTCTTTTAAGCACTAATTGTTCCTAACATATTAGTGCGGATCATTAATCCGTTCTTTATATATCCTTTGGTTTTCGTAACATGTTGCGTCATGTTAGTACCGACGCTTTTCAATGGTTGTACTTTTGATCGTGAGTACGGATTAGTCTTTACGTCCTTCTTTTGGTTCATAATGTCTTCGTATGAATTTCTCTTGTGCATGTTCGTTTTACTGTTATTCTGACTATATGGTTCCTTGTACTTCCTTTCGCTTTCAAGCAATAGAATTGTGTTAGAGTATTTACGATATTTTACAATCCCTTTTGGTATTACGATGTCCTTTGTTTGAGTAATATATTTTATATTGATGTCGAGCTATGAAAATCCTTTTGAAGTATATCTTGATGGTGTTGGGGAAAACTATTCTTGAAATAATTTTAAGAATACGTTGTGATAAGCGCTTTTATATAACTATCTCTTGATTTTTTTATGAAAACCATGTTTAAAACGATTTTTTTAAAAGATTATATTTAACATGATTTTTTTATTTAAAATGATTTTTTATTTATTTAAAATGACTGTCTTTATTGTTTCAAAATGAATTTTTATAAAAACAGTATTTAGTTGGTTCTTTCGAGTAAAGTCGATTATTGGTATAAGAATTATGTCTTTCGTATTTATCAATCTTGATACGTATCATTATTCGATATGTGTTTCTTTTGTCTTGGTACGCTTTGTTGACTCTTTTGTTTGCGTTCCCTATCGGTATAGATATTATATCCTTTCTTTTAATGATTCTTATGTCATTTGATCCACATCTATTTGCATATGTGAAGTCCTTTATATGTTTTCTAGCCTTTGATTCGATATTCGTTTGCTACCCTATTCGATAAATTCGTAACCCTTAGAATTCGTTGATATACGTTTTATTCGACCAAGTCACTCTCCGTGGGGAGCACCTGTGTTGTTCAAAAAGAAGGACGGTTCATTTCGAATGTGCATAGACTATCGAGAGTTGCACAAGCTGACCACCAAGAATCTCCCCAGGATCGACGACTTGTTCGACCAGTTACAAGGTTCGTGTTATTTCTCTAAGATAGATCTTCGATCGGGTTATCACCAGCTCTGAGTACATGAGGATGATATTTCAAAGACCGCGTTTCGAACGAGATACGGGCATTTTATGAGTTTAAACGGTTTTAATAAATTTAGCCTTCTCGATTAAACCCATGCAACACCAGCAATCTTTATGGATTTGATGAACCGGGTTTGCAAACCGTACCTAGATAAGTTTGTCATCGTTTTCATTGATGACATTTTGATCTACTCAAAGTCTAAGGAGGAACATGAGGTTCATTTGAGGTTGGTGTTGGAATTGCTGAAGAAGGAGAAGTTGTATGCTAAATTCTCCAAGTGTGAGTTTCGGTTGCAAGAAGTGCATTTCTTTGGTCACGTGGTCAACCATAATGGTATTCACGTGGATCCAAGTAAGATTGAGGCGGTAAAGAAATAGAAATCTCCCACAACACCATCTAAAATTCGATCATTTTTAGGGTTAGCAGATTACTACCGACGTTTTATCGCAAACTTCTCTAAGATTGCTAAACCTCTAACTTCGTTGACTCAGAAAAAAGAAAAAGTATGAGTGGGGCGTGGAACAGGAAAAGGCTTTCCAGACTTTGAAGAATAATTTGTGTGATGCACCGATATTGTCACTACCTGATGGGATTGAAAATTTTGTAGTCTACTGTGATGCATCGAATCAGGGATTAGGTTGTGTACTCATGCAAAGAGGCAAAGTATTGCCTATGCATCAAGACAGTTAAAGGCCCATGAGAAGAATTATACAACGCAAGACCTAGAATTGGGAGCAGTTGTGTTTGCCCTTAAAACTTGGAGGCATTATTTGTATGGTATGAAGAGTGTCATCTACACGGATCACAAGAGCCTTCAACACATATTTGATCAGAAGGAGTTGAATATGCGTCAAAGGAGGTGGATTGAGTTATTTAGTGACTATGAGTGTGAGATTCGCTACCATCCAGGTAAGGCGAATGTGGTGGCTGATGCATTAAGTAGGAAGGAACGAGTGAAACCTAGACGTGTACGAGCAATGGCTATGACTATTCAGTCTGGAGTAAGAGGAATGATACTAGCAGCCCAGGGTGAGGCGTTCAAGCAAGAGAACATACTTGCAGAAAGGCTACATGGTTTAGATCAACAGATGGAAAGGAAAGAAGACGAGAGTTTATACTTTATGGACCGTATATGGGTTCCGCTAGTAGGAGGTGTGAGAACGATAATTATGGACGAAGCTTATAAGACTAGGTACTCTGTACATCCTGGAGCGGATAAGATGTACCATGATCTTTGAGATATGTACTGGTGGCCGGGAATGAAGAGGGATATTGCTACTTATGTTAGCAAATGTTTAACTTGTTCAAAAGTGAAGGCTGAACATCAAAGGCCTTCGGGGTTATTGCAACAACCCGAGATACCCGAATGGAAGTGGGATAAGATCACTATGGATTTTATCACAAAACTACCTAGGTCAAAGAGTGGGCATGATTCAATATGGGTAATAGTCGACAGACTTACCAAGTCAGCTCATTTTCTGACAACTCGTGAAGATTATAGTACGGAGAAATTGGCAAGGTTATACATAGATGAGGTCGTTGCACGGCATGGAGTGCCCATGTCGATTATTTTGGATCGAGATAGACGGTTTACTTTACATTTCTGGCAAACATTACAGAAAGCTTTAGGGACGCGATTGGATATGAGTATAGCTTATCATCCTCAAACGGATGAACAAAGTGAGTGTACGATTCAGACTTTAGAGGATATGTTAAGGGCGTGTGTGATCGACTTTGGCGGCAATTGGGATGTTCACCTACCGTTAGCTGAATTCTATTACAATAATAGTTATCATTCGAGCATTCGGTGTGCTCCGTTTGAAGCATTGTATGGAAGGAAATGTAGGTCGCCCGTTCTATGGGCTGAGACTATAGAAAGTAGTTTGATTGGGCCCGAGTTGGTACAAGAAACGACTGATAAAGTGGTGTTGATAAAGGAAAAGCTCAAGGCGGCTAGGGATCGCCAAAAGAGTTATGCTTATAATAGAAGGAAACTTTTGGATTTTGAAGTAGGGATCGAGTGTTACTGAAGGTGTCGCCTTGGAAGGGAGTGATACATTTTGGAAAGAAAGGTAAGTTAGCACCGAGGTATGTAGGACCATTCGAGATCCTTGAATGGATCAGCCCTGTAGCTTATCGGTTAAGATTGCCCAAGGAATTAAGTAGTGTGCATGACACATTACACGTGTCAAATTTGAAGAAGTGTTTGGCGGATGCTAATCTGCATGTGCCATTAGATGAAATCAAGATCGACAAGACTCTTCGTTTTGTTGAGGAACCCGTAGAGATTCTGGACAGTGAGGTTAGGAGTTTGAAGCGTAGTAAGATATCACTTGTGAAAGTTCGTTGGAATTCAAAACGTGGTCCCGAGTTTACTTGGGAGCGCGAAGACCATATGAAGTCTAAGTATCCTCAGTTATTTGTTGATCGTACTGTTGAACCGGCTAGTTAAATCTCAGGACGAGATTTCCTTAAGGAGTAATACTGTGACACCCGTGATTTGAGCAGGTTAGTCATACCTTTAGAGTTGGCTAAGTGTTTATACGTGTTATATGTGTGTGCTATGTGGCTTTATTTGTGTGCATGAATTCATTTTGAGATGCGTGTTCATTTCATTTTTGAATGAGTTTGAGGTATTTTAGGGTATTTCCATTTTTGTTCACGTGTAGTGACAAAGGAAAAATGAGTGGCGTGTTTGCATGCATTGCTACGTAAATATGTGGATAATTATGTGTTGGATTAATAGGGAAAGTATTATATATTAGAAATGAATTGAGTTCGTGAAATATGAGAGTTAGTAATGAACTTTCTAAATATAGAAAGTATTTTTGTGAAATGAAAGTTATAAATAGAAAGTTAGTATCTGGTTTTTCATGCAAAAGGTTTACCAAATTTACAAATTTTTTATAGGAAACTAAGGTAATGTAAGTAATGGTATAATTAATAAATAAAAATAATAATAATAAATACATATATGTATATGTACGATCGGATATATGGAAGAAAAAAGGGAAAAGAAAAATGTGTTTTAGTTTAACACAAATACTAGTTAGATAGGGATTAGGTTTCTTAGTTATCTAAACCTTAAGAAAAACCCTAGACATAATTTTGATGCCTCATTCCCCCTTCTCTTTGTTCAGCCGAAATTCTTCCAAAACCCTAGGGAAGACAAAAATTTTGATCCAAAAAAATTAAGAGCTAGATCGTGTTTAAATCGAGTAAGAAGGCTAGGTATGATCCCCTCTATTGCTAATTCTTTTCAAATCATGTAACAAATATTATGATGGATCATTAGGGTTTTAAAGTTTCTGTAATTAATTATATTTTGATCATGTTAGAGTGTTTAGGGTTTGATTAGGGTCATATTGGTGCAAACGGTTAGGATTAAAACGCGTTAATTCATGATTTAGGGTTTGGCAGATTTTTGGGTCGTGTTCAACGAATGATATCTTAATGATAGAAACGAGTTAAGAGGTGAATCTTATGCCTAAATTGTAGTTCAGAGAGTCTAGTTTTCAAAAAGTCCGGCCTCGAAGGTTTTTGAGGTAGGAAAGTTAGTCAAATGGTCGTTGCGAGAAAAGTTGTCAAAACAGTAAATACGGGTCAGATTTGGGTCAGAATTAGAGAGGTAAAACCCCTATTTAAAATTCAAATTAAGGTTAGCCAAAACACATAAGTTAAGGTCTATATGTCTATTAACTTCACTCAAAAATTTAGCTTCCGATTAGTTGATTAAGTATGGTTAGCAAGGTCAAACATTTTAGTGCGCGTTCAGATCTGAATCTGAGTAATTAAAAGTTGGAATTTATTTGAGGCATTTAAATATGGGAATAAATTAGTGGAAAAATAAGGTAGATAGTAAACTCATGGAAAGTGTCACTAAAATTCTGCGTTTTCGGGTAAAATGTAGTTAAGTAGACTCATGAGTAAATGAGAGGGTTAAAGTCGGGCATGATGTCGGGGTGACCCATGGAGGTATGTAAACCCCTTAGACATCCATCATATGATTGTTGCATGGACTTAAGCATTTGGCTTAGTCGCGTGTAACACGTTTATATTTTATTGTGTGGTTTTGTGCTAGGAAATTTGGGAAGCTGCGTTGAGCATCAGGTGAGTTTCATAGTCCCTCTTTTTACATTGTTTTTAAATTGGGATGGAAATGATGCAAATGGTTTTGAAATGTTTTAATTGTTGTGATTATGTGGTTTAATTGATGCATGGACAGTGGCTATTATATGATATGTGCTAAATGTTTATGTGTTGTTGGATCAGAGGGTAACGATCCTACCCATGCTGTGTGATTTGGATCGGAGGGTAACGTTCCTACCCATTACTATGTGATTCCGATCGGAGGGTAAAGTTTCTACCCATTACTGTGTGATTCCGATCGGAGGGTACCCATTTCAGTGTGATATTTTGGTGTGACTTGGATCGTGGGACACGTTCCGTTCTGATTGTGGTTGTTTTGTACGTATGCATGTTAGCCTGTATAATAGCTAGCCTGACTGTCCTGCCATGTTCTGTTTTATTAATCACAGTAATTGATTGAAAGTTTGAATTGTGTGTCATAAACCTATGACTCTCACCAACCGTTGTGTTGACGTTTTTAAGCATCGTTTTTAGGTGAGCATCATGAGGATCTTAAGATTAAGAGAAGTAGCTAGAGAGACCATAGGCTGCTTGCGAGTTTAATCTCCTAGTTTATTTCATGCATGATTGAATATTGATTGTTGTTGGTTTGAAATGCTTAGGTTTATTGTGGATGTTTCACATGTCTTGGTATTGACATGAACCCCCTTTGCTTCAATATAAGACGCCAGTTATCTTTTATGTTTGTTTGGGTATTTTCATGACACTTTGTGTCCATACTTTGTTTACTTTATGCATTGTAGTTCTCTATATAGACGTCATTGTGTTATGTTGATATCCATTCTCGTTACGCCTCGCGTTTCCGCCTTGACGGGGTGTGACAACAAGATAGGCTGCAGCAATGGGATGTCAGTCCTAGTATTGACTTAAACCTGCTTAGATGCCCCTTGTGTGATTTGGTTCCTGATTCTCATGATCACTTGTTCTTTGAGTGTTCTTTCTCTTCGGTATTGACTTAAAAAATAACCTTGCTTAGATGATGTCCACGCCCCTTGTGTGATGTTTGGTTTCCTGGATCTTCATGATCACATTGTTTCTTTGGATTTCTTTCCCTTCTTCGTAGGTATGGTCTAAGGTTCGCGTTCTGTGTGGCATGGACTCTATATCTCCTCGGTTTACTGATGTTATTGCTTTCATTACTCCTATATCCAAGGGCAAAACGGTTGTCAGTATCCTCTCTAGAATAATGGTGGCTGCTACTTCATATTACATTTGGTAGGAAAGGAATGGAGGATTGTTCAAGAAGAAGACTTCGTCTCCGGATTAGATTGTGCAAGTTATTCTATCTATGGTGCGGTTGAAGTTGGTTACTTTTAAGTTCAAGAAGATGTCTATCTGGTCTCGTATGCTGCTGGACCAATGGAAGATCCCAAGCTATTGTATTTCCAGGTGAGGGTTGTACTCTTTTTTCCTTGTCGAAGGTTTTTCCCATTGGGTTTTCTTTCGAAAGGTTTTTTAAGGAGGCAGACTCACCTGAATCTTATTTGCTCCTGTTATGTTGCTGCTGGTTCGCGGGATGCTCGCTTGACTTTATGTTCTCATCTTGGTTCTTGTCTAGCTTAGTTTGTGTATTTTACTAGGCTTTATTTGTGTTTATGACATGTCATAAACACTTGTTTATGACATGTCATAAACACTTGTTTATCAAGTTGCTTGTAGCTTAAGGTTAATGTGGTACTTCAGCCACATTCCATTTGTACTTAACTGAATTTTTGGTTGATATATTTACCGGGGTAACCCTTTACCCAAAAAAAAGAAATTTAATTCAATTATATATGTTTGTGGGCAAAAGGTATATTAGGCAGAAAGAAAGCGTGATATCATAAAAAAAGTAAATTGATCAATTTCATTATTTTCAACTTCAGTCACATCAAGAGATCTGGTCTTCGTTCAGCATTTAGTTTCAATAACGTTATCATCTTCGTCATCATTGAGATGGCAATAACGTCATCATCTTCGTCATCACTTGAGATGACAATAACGTCATCATCTTCGTCATCACTTGAGATGATAATAACGTCATTACTTTGGATACGAGAGGCATGAAGCTGTGAATAAAATTAAGATGAAGTTGTTATTTATATAGACATTGATAATCGACAACGTTTGATAAGGACAAACCAGAAGGACAAATACCTCAACATCAGACACAGTTGTGTCATTCTTCAAAACATCAACAACAGTTATTTCATTCTTCAAAACATCAACATCGGCAACAGTTGCGTCATTCTTCGATTCCATTTCTTCTTTTTATGAAAGCAAAAAAAGAGTTGACATGAATAACCAAAATATGGTTGTTTATATAGGGTATGGAAAAACCCTTTGGTGAAAATTTGTACATTCCCGCCAACCCCTTTTGTCAACCCTTTTGTCAATCATGAGTATCAAATCTGTTAGGAGGGTTTCATTTATCAATCAATGAGTGTTAGTTGGCATTGAATGAGAGTATAGGTATTAGTTTCCATGTCAAGCCTTTTGTCAATCAATGAGTATCAAAATGTGTTAGTTTTCATATCAATCAATGAGTCAACCCTTTTATTCATCCATGCGTTTTATTCAGCCATGCTTACTTTTCATATATGGGATTCAGTTTTTCACAATTTCACTTTCAAGAAATGAAGCAAAATGTTTTATATATTAGTATAGATTTGAAAGAGTAATGCTATATAAATCTACCACATAGCCTATAATTGGACCTGCTAAAATCATAAAATGAGACATGATAGATTTTTATAACTCTTTATTGATTTTATCTATTATGTCAAGTGTCTTCATCTTATTCTCTGACATGCTATTCAGGGGCGGACCCAGGATTTTCAAGAGGGTGTTGCACAATTTTTTTCCATAAGTATCAAATATTTTATTCAAACGCTATATAAATAGTAAAAATGAAAAACTAGCCAATAAAGTACATTGTCTCTAACTATTGACCTCTTCGACGTTTCGAGCCTTGAAAGCGCTTCACCACGTCTTCATTTGTAACCTTTGCAAATAATTCTTTTTCTATGTTACAAATTAAAGCATCATTGAGATAATTTTCACCCATTCTGTTGCGGAGGTTTGTCTTTATCAATTTCATTGCCGAAAAACATATTTCTACGGTTGTGGTTGCCATAGGTAAGAGTAAAGAAAGTTCCATTAACTTATAAATCAAAGAAAACGAAATATGCTTTTTTCGTGTCACCATCAACGTAGCAAGCTCTGCAATTCCTGTCAACTTCATAAAGTCTGTATCATGAATCACAGTCTCATAGTAAAGATCAAGTTCCCGCCTAAGAGAAAACCTATCCGCATCCGTAAAATCATCTTGATAAAACATAGTTAAAGTAATTAGCTTTGATGCATTAAATGAATCACATGGACTCAAAGCTTACATATTAATAAGTAAGTCAGTGCTTATCTCACCAAATCGATCTCCAAACTCTTGTATTTCCATATCCAAAACTGTGTTAAATATATCAATCTCAAAATATTGTCGGTTCTTTATGCCAGCTACTCGGTTTCTTTTAGCAACACAAATTTCATCCATCTTCAACACTACAATATCATGTTTTTCACAAAAAGAATTCACTATCTTCAAAAATGCATCAAACCCACTTGTTCTAAGTCTTACCAATGCTTGTTTTGTTCCTTTTATCATTGAAACCGCTTCTACAATATTTTGATCTCGTTTTTGAAGAAAATTCGACAATAAATCCGTGATTCCTAAAATGTGCTCCATCAAGTGGCAATAAAACGCAAACTCAAACTTTTTAAAATATGATAAAATACCAGTTGCTTGGTTTCGGTTCCGACCATCAAGAGCTTCTTTTTCAACATATTTCAACACCTTAATACCTCAGGAAACAAAGAAAACAATCTCACAATTCTTTTGTAATGCGAACCCCACCGTGTATCACCAGGTCGTATAAGCGAGAGCTCTTGATTTTTCCCTTTTCCACTTTCAGTTACACCTTCATTAAGTTCTAATTCTATTCTTTTCTTATATATATCCCGAACTATATCTTTCCTCTTACATGAGGATGAAACAACATTGACCACACACATTAGCTTTTCAAAGAATTTCATAACACCATCATGGTTTTTTGCAACCGCCACAACCACTAACTGAAGTTGGTGTGCAAAGCAATGCACATAGTGTGCCGATCTATTATCTTTTAATACTAAAGCTTTTAAACCATTGAACTCACCACACATATTGCTTGCTCCATCATAACCTTGACCTCTTAACTGTTTCAAAATTAAATAGTAATTTTAAATAAAATAAAATAACTAAGGATTGTAATTTATAAATCATAATTTCAAAGAATTAATTATAGATTGTAAACTTAAAGTCTTACTTGTTTCAAACTCAAATTGTGTTTGGTGAAGAAATCATCAATGGCAGATTTAAAAGTGGTGGAAGAAGTCTCCTTCACTTGAACAACCCCAACAAATCTCTCTTGAACAACTCCATGTCTATCGAGGTATCGAAAAACCATTTCCATTTGTTCCTTTTTAGATACGTCACTAGACTCATCAACTAATAAGGAAAACTGTTAGGTATATTTGTATTTATTAGTTCCTACTGGTAGGTATGTAGTTCCTACTGGTAGAGTAATTGCTACTGTTA
>BQNB010153512.1:3014-15634 GCA_026074375.1 Tanacetum coccineum
TTTTGTCCTATGTAACTCTGATCTTTCTAATGGTATCATAGTTTGGGAGTGTTACACTTGGCCACAGTAGGAAGGAAGTCTTCTTTTTCAGTAATGTAATTAGCGAATCTAAAGGCCTTCTTCTTCTTCTTTTCATAGCTCAATGGAAGGCTAACCACCACAGGACTATGATCAGAAACAAGATATGGCCGGAACAAAGCATTTGCATCAGGAAACTTCAGGATCAATTCTTCATTCACCATTGCTTTGTCTAATTTCTTTAGAATACTATTCTGAGGGTTCAAAAGAGATTTAATCATGTGAAAAGACTCCATTACTGCATAAGTCCTCCATTTCAGCTTCATTAACACAATCAATAAAGTCATGCATGTCATTTGAGATACTTGAACCACCATTTGAATGTTCTTCATTTTTAAGGGTCACATTAAAGTCTCTAGTCATCAACCATGGCCATCCAAAAGTAATTCTCTTGGCTCTCATGATATCTCTCCATAATTCTTTCCTTTCACTGCCGAGTTAGCAGCATAAACAAAGCTACAAAAAACTCTTGCTTTATTAGGAATAGTCTTAATCAGACATAGCATAGTTTGCCTAGAACTAAAAATGACACTAACACCTACCATATTTGAATCTTAACTAACTAGAATTCTACACCCATTCTGACTATGATTCACATTTGAGACCCATTCCCAATTACCAAAAGTCTTTTCATGAACTTTTTGTAACCTTTTAGGTTTCACATGAGTTTCAAGTATAGTACAAATTTGAATTTTTTTCAACAACAATCAACTTTTTCTACTTCTTTTTGTTTTTTCCCCTGATTCATACTACTAATATTCCAAGTAACTAGTTTAACATCCATAAAAGACAAAAAATCTAATATATACAGTACCTTGCTACTACCATTCTACCTATTCATACTGCTAATTCAAGACTCCTTTACTCAACCCAATGACATTATCTCCAGTAATTGTTTGAGCCATTCCATCCTTATTTTCATAGACATCTTCCATATTCTTACTTTGATCTTCTTGCTCCTTCAGCCTGTCAAGTTCCCATTGATCCTTAAAGTATTTAATCATGTCTTTTGACGAGTTACTGGCTTTTGCACAATTAGGTTGTATTTTCTTATTTAGGTACACATCCACCAGCATTTTATCATTCAGGATTCCTATTTCAGAAGCTTCATTTGTGTTTACTTCATTCAACACCTCAAATTTATTCCTTTCACTTACTTCTTTGTTTACTTTTTTTGTGTTTGTGTTCTTTTGACCTCCATCTTTACTTGCACCATTACCGACTTCACTATTCACATTCCTCTTCCTATATTCCTGCCTATTCCCATACCCATTTTGCATCTTTTGTTGCTAGTTCTTATTCCAGTTTTGGCTATTTTTCCTTTTATTCTGAACTTCAATAAAACCTTCAGTTTGTTTTACAAGCTTTTCATTCTCATTAGTTTGTTCTGCGACTTTTGTATCCTGTTTTTCTTCTTCTGTTTTTGCCTCTTAGTACGACTTTCAGAGCTGTGGCCAAATACATTGCAATGTGAACAATTCTCAGGTTTCCAATCATACTTCACAACAATTTCTTTTGTTCCTTTAACAATACCATTTTTCCCAGTGTATTTAATTTTGATTACCTCTTTTAATTCCATTTTAGCATCAATTTCCACCAAAACCCTGGCATAATCAGTCCTTCCTACTCTATATTGACACATATTTACAGTCATCTCATCCATGACCATTGGCTTACCAATACTGCTAGCCAGAGCACTTATATCTTCAACACTCTAAGCCTCCATTGGGATATTCACCATTTTGATCCAAATAGGTAGACTACTTGGTTCAATCTTCTCTATTCCAATCTCTGGATCCCATTTTTGAACAAATAAAGGTCTACTGCTAATTAGACAAGGACCCTGTTCTAACACACATTTCATTCTAGTTTCATCTCTGAACTTGAACAAGTTAACACCACTGGCATTCACAATAACATCTTTCAAACAATATTTGCCCCCACATTCTTCTATCATGATGCCTCAACTCATAAAAACTCATATTTTGTCCAATAAAGTGCCCATAAATAGTGAATTTCCATTTTTCACACCCCTTACTAATAATATCTTTATTAAACAATACTTTAACCATGCCATCAATAGTGATTTTTAGTGCAATGAACATCAAATTCTTATTGACTATCACCTTATTGTTTTTTACCATGTTAGCGTAGGTTTTAGTCTTAATACCAGCATCATCACTCACTGTTGTCTCAGGCATTACAGGATCCAATTTCTCTTGATTCTTATTTCCCTCGTTACTCTTAATCTCTTCAACAATACTATTCTCCTCTATATTTTCACCAATTTCACATGTTAACTGCTCATTTCAACCCATATTATCACTAACCTCACTAGCATCCAAATTCACAACTTCCTCCTTAGAGATCTCATCATTACTTGATTCCTGATCGTTTTCCTTCCTTTTACTAGTTGCAGACACAGAGTCCTCATACTTCTTTGGTGGCCTAATATTACATTTCAATTTCCTCATATTCGTTGACATATTGATTCAATTCGATTGTGAAACTAGAAACTAAGCCAATTCTTAAAGGAACTGAGCACTTTCAGTGTATATAAATACACTTAAACCTAATAGAATTCAAATTGAAATTTGGCGCCAAATTTAATTTCAAAATTACTAGCTAAAAGCAATATTAGTGTATGCGGAATCAAACGCTGATTCTGAATCTCAAATCAGAATCAAAAAGCCCTTTGATAATCACTAGTAATTGAGGTTTTTGTTTGATTTTTAATGGCGCGAAAATGGTGGAAAATTAGTTAGATGAGAGAGGAGAGAAAAAAAAAATTTCCTTATAGATTACTTCTTGAAAAAATTACAAGTTTTGAAATTAAGGAGGATTGGTTTGATTAAAATCGAATAATGACGAAACATGTCATTTGATGTAAACCATATGGACCAAACATGTAAATTTTTCAAAAAAAATAACAATAACACTACCTACCTTATTCTTGACTCGATTCATGTTGACAACACACTACAAGAAAAAAAAGCTTTAATCACGAATGGAAAATCGTCACTATTAGAGGAAAATCCGTCACTAAACCAGTTTAATGACGAATTTATTAGTGACAAAATAGAATTTGACACTAAATTAATGACGAACTAAAGTCGTCACTTAATTTTTGTGACAACCAATTTTGTCCCTCAATTTCGTCACTATATCGGTTATAGTCATCACTATTGGATGAGATTAGTGATGAAACATATGCGTCACTTACAGACTGAAACTAACAGAACCTTAACGTCCGTTAGTGCAATCACGATAAAAATTCGTCACTGAATAAGAATAAATTTCAAAAAAAATATACCAATTTTTGCTACAATTACCATTGCCAATAAATCCGAACTACTATTCAATAATGATCAAAATCCATAAATTCATAATATTAATTACATCCCAATAACATGAAATTCTATGATTTAAGCTTGTGACAAGTATATCACTACTACGTCAACCAAAAATAATAGATGTCTTGCAGCCAACAGACTCTTTCACCACCAAACAATCATCACTACAAAAAGCTTGAATAATTAACAACCAATATAAGCAGTAACTGATATCTACAATTTAACAGTTGCAATATTACAGATTTGATCATCATTATTGTGAACCCTGATCCTATTATTATGATCAACAGAATATTGCTTACAACATAATGAACTACCAGAACTCGGTAACTCATTTGTAACAAACGTTTTCAATACGAAAATAATAAAACTGAAAAAGATGGACATATTGTAACCGATAGGTTTGCAGGGTATGCGACCATAAAAGCGAGACAACTGACTTACTTGTGTTAACAATCTTGCATTCGTAATTCCTACAATCCTGCATCAAGTAATCTTCATCAAGTCACTGATGTCTACAGTTTAGCAGTTGAAATATTACAGATTTGATCATCATTATTGTGCACCCTGATCCTATTATTATGATCAATAGAATATTACTTACAACATAATGAACTACCAGAACTCGGTAACTCATTTGTAACAAACGTTTTCAATATGAAAATAATAAAACTGAGAAAGATGGACATATTGTAACAGATAGGTTTACAGGGTATGCGGCCATAAAAGCAAGACAAATGACTTACTTGTGTTAACAATCTTGCACCCGTAATTCCTACAATCTTGCATCAAGTAATCTTCACCAAGTCTGATATGAATTTCTTTGCATGAACAATTAAATGTAAACTCGATTTCATAGGTGCCACGTGTTGGGATTTAACAAACTAGGTAACCAATTAGCTACGAGTACGCAGCGGATGGATCTAGTTTTAGCATATAGATTAACAAATATAAATTAAACAAGTAATTTACTAACCTTCTGTTTAATGATAAAAATCAATAAACTAACACCGGATCTTGATCTTGAAAACTTAGTGGTTAAGTTACCACCTCTACGGTTGCTCACACAACACGTCGAACAAGTACGCAACAATGCTAGTCGCAACTTCACGAGCTCCAAACACCGATGGTGTATGCATAATGACTTGAACCAAAAACCAAACAACCTTGTAGCTAATCATCGAAAATTAAAAAACCCTAATTAGAGTTTCACCAAATTCGATTTAAGGATAAACCTTAAAACCGAAAAACCCTAATTGATGGTTTTGCAATCGTTGACTAGAGAAGAACCAAGCACCACCGAAAACCCTAAGTATGGGTAAATTGTTTTCGTATCTATTGGAGAACAAAGATCACCGAAAACCCTTGAAAGGGTTTTACCGAAAATCAAATTGGGGAAAAGAAAGAACCAAAAATCCTTAAGGTGGGGATTTCGGTTGATTTATGTAGAGAGGGAAGAGCAATAATTTATTTGTGGTTTTTGTTGTGAATGAATGAATTGTGAGGCTAGGGGTGGGTGTTTATATAGGCACCAAACCCTTGTCCTAGATAGACTAGGAAACCTCCTAATCCTTATCACAATACACCTCCTCATATCTTTTCCTTAATTATAAAATTGATCCCCAAAACCCTTCTAGATCTTCCTAGGGGCCAGCCACAATGGAACACCCCTTAGAGTTCGGGTTTTGTCAATTTTAGTCCTTCCGGTTCATATTTAAATACTCGTTAAGTTAGTTATAAAATATAACGGTAACTAACAGTTATTTAAAATATTTTGTGAAGCATATTAAACCCTTAATAATAAGTAAATATATATTAAGTGTTTAATAAACGTACTCTTCGTGTCTTAACATGTGTGCCCCCAATAGCCTCACGTATTCTAATTCGTAAAGGCATGCTGAATCATTTCAACCTACCATAATTCCAATAGCTCCCACTTGGAGTTGGGAGTAGCAGACTTACATTTATAAACCAACATACAACTCTAGCACACCTTATTGTGCCATAAATAAAAATACTGAGATAAAGTTTCAAGAACAATCTCACTTTAATGGTTATTTATTACTCCCATTTACCATCCCTTTGTTCATATACTGTTAAACCATGGATATGAATCCTAACTCATTCCATATAGTTTAACAATTTAGTTTCTCGTTATAGAAATAATTCATATATACCAAATGTAATCAAGAATCATCTTTGATTACCCTTTGGGTACGCGTCAAACAATAATCTGATTAATTCTAGAGATCGTCATGTATCAATCTGGTCACATATCAAGTAGAGGAACAAATACTTTGTTGAACTACAAAGTTTGTTGCTGCTTCACATCACTTCTTAAGATAGCTTAATAACACCATTTTATTTTAGTTAGCGTTTGACTTATAATCAAAAAGTGATATCCACACATGCAGAACTTGTTTGTATCTCAAGTCTAAGGATGACTTATTTAACCATTTTTGATATCTTACTCATGACTAAGGATCCAAAAGTAAATATTCGAAGGTTGGGGTGTCCAATATGCATCCCTTGTGAATAACATGTGAGTTTTGTGGTTGGGAACATCCACATATTACAAATAATACAACCAACACTCAAAATTGTCTTAATTTAACAATACTTCCGATAGTTGTTAACCGACAATGGACCAATTTAGGAATACAAAAATTATCAAGATTAGAACATGCAAATATTAGGAAAACACTTAATATTAGTGTAATGTAATAACAAATACCCATGTATCTTTATATCAACAGAAAGTAAAAATTGAGTCTTTCCAATCCCAATTATCTAAATATTAAAAACAGTAATGCATGAATTCTAATTACAAGTTGAATGTCCAAGTTTTCCAACAATCTCAACTCTTTCTTGACAAGAGGACAGCTAAAAAGTGTATCATGAGCAAACTTTCCCAGAATACTGTTTCAAATATTCAGAATTTTGTGAAGATTTTAATGATTATCATAGTTCCCGTAGGTATATTTGCATACTATTGCAAGTATCATAGTATGGAAATGTGACAGTACCTTTATGGGGTATTTGAAGTCAACAACATACCTATCTCAGACAATCATCTTTACAGTTTCTTAAAATGAAGGTATTCCTCATTTTCTTTATGTGTAATGCTACAATGCTCATTAGCTGACATATCAAGTAGTAAATTTATCATAAAATAAGAAATGCTAACTTTAACTAGTATATGATTATTCTTAGCATCATGTGTACTACAAACAACACTATGCCTTAATATAATTCGGTAAACATTTAGTTTTGACAGTATATCTAAATCACTTCAAGTAGATACTGTTGTTATCAGTCACTCTCAACTAGATACTGTTGTTTTTACTCATCTTGCTCTGTGTAAAAGTAACAACCATCTCATACACAATATAATATATAACATAATGAATCTTCGTTAAAAACATAAGGTTTCATCCAATGTATAAATTATCTCAATTGAAATATATCTTTAAGACTTGCTTCAAGTGATGTATTGCATGTGTTGAAAACTTACATTCCGCATATGTTTATTTCATGAAACATTATTCAAGGTCGTAGGTTTATTTCCCTAATTCCCAAGTGGAAACTTGCATTTCAATCTCAGGGGGGATTAAATTTAGATTTGATGAATATGCTTCATATGTTTACACAACATATGAATTTTAAAGGAAAAACATAGTGCTCCCACTTGATGTTAGGTGTACTCAGGAGTTATCTTAATTTAATCAGAAAAAAAATCTATATTGTAATTAAAACTAAGAGCTCACTCCTATATGCATGATCCAATCATACTTGGATTTTTTTTATCTTGAGATAAATATAAGATTAATTTTAAACTCATAACCTAATATTTACACACGGTCCTCACTAAAAGGTAATCATAAAGAAAGAGTTATAAAACTTAATTGTCATATTACAAATATAGACTCGTAACCCTTTTGATTACACATCGTCCTCGCAAGGTAATCATTAAGGAAAGAGTTATGATCCTTAATTCGCCATATTCAGAATTTAAAAGAAAACCTATATACAATAAGTTATTCTTTATTATAGATTTACATGCGTGTAAAAAAGAAAGATTTAATCATGGTCAATTGCTTGAGTGAGATAAAAACTCTATCATTATCGAAAACATAGTGCTCCCACTTGATGTCAGGTGTACTCAGGAGTTATCTTAATTTAATCAAAAATCATATTGTAATTAATCTTAAGATCTCAGCTCCTAGATGCATGATCCAATCCACACTTGTATGCTTTGTAAAGATTATATAGACTCATAACCCTTTTGATTACACACCGTCCTCGCAAAGGTAATCATAAAGGAAAGAGTTATAGAACTTAATTGCCATATTTTATATTCAAAGAAACATGAATGACAATTAATTATCTTTATATAATTAATGCGTGTAGAAAAGAAAATTAATCATAGTCAATTGCTTGAGTATGATTAAAAACTCTTATCATAAGTCAGGCATTAATATGTATACAATTTGTCCTTGTGAGCCTTTCTTCAAAAGAAACTCATTCTAACATCACAGTTTTACTGTTTGGTGATAGATCAATCAAGCTCAAAACATTGATTGTCTTATCATTCATAGTTCTAAGACATTTATCAGATTCAAGATGTGATAATTCATCTAATTAGTTAGCAGGTTTACAATGACCCTCTAACTTATATTCCTCAATATTGATATTAAAATATCACTCCATTGATGAGGCATCGTTGCGGATTTAAGAATGAGAGTTACATTATACTTTGGATCGACATTTACATGTTTAACCTTAGTATGACATCAGCAAGTGAATTCAGAAGGTTATGTATTTTGTTATTGAATTTCTTCAAGATCTATAGATACTCCCACTTACTTTTGTAAGTAGAGTCAATTTTGTAAATACTAAGTATTTGAGCAACAATAAATTGTTCTTAATTAGGAAATATAAAACACATTTTACAGTTCTCATCTCTAGCTTGTTAATAATATGCTTCATAAGATATTAACAAATTTTAGAACCTTAATCAAGACATAATGGGATTCATCCCAATTGATAATAAATGAAAGTCCCTTATGAATACCTTCTAGTTGTAACAATATTGGAGTGTATCATGTACACACACTAAATTTTCAAACCTATGGATAGATTTTGAGGTAGAGAAATTAAAATTTATCAAAAATCAAACAATACTAATAATAGTTGTTTTCAACACCTTAGAATACCTACAATCATGGGAGAATTTATGAGTATTGAAATTGTGAGACTACATCAGAATTCCTTAGATAACTTAATTCTCTTTAGGTCAAATACTTACCAATTGGGTCGAGCCAAATTGAATACAAAGTATTTTAAAACCAAGTGCATGCTATAACGTATATTTCTTTGAATAGTTCAAGAACTCTATGTCCATGTGTTTACAAGAAAACAGAACATGTCAAGTATACATTATAAGTCTTTAAATAATTCAAGGACCTCATGTTTATGTGCTAACAAGAAGACATAACAATTTTACTACTTACTTTATGTTATGAGTCATTGATAAATTCAAGGACTTTATATTTATGTCTTAACAAGAAAACATAATTATAGTAACTAAAGTAGTTATGAACGCAAACTCTTGAGTTCAATAGTAATTTCAAGTTAATTTCATACTTCATAATTATGATTATATAATTAACCATGATTATATTGACTAAAACATGTAGTCAATGAGTTGAAGTAGCTTAATATTATATCTTGACATTTAAATGTAATAGGGCAACAAACATCTTGTGTGTTTAAGTCCTAGTAGAATTATTAGCTTTCTTACCTTGCGGTCAAGAGAAACCAATAATCATATTGTTATATGTTGTTCCTTGCACACACTTAAGATTTCTCCCACTTGTGTGCGGCACAACATTATTTAAAGTAGACAAACAATACGACAAGCGCTCGATTGTATAAACAATATGATAGTGTCATAGATATTACAAGTAGATTTCGAACCATAACGTTTAATAAGGAATTATGGATTATTATTCTATAGATAACGTTTCGGAAAGCAACATCAGAAAGGCAACATGTTATCTTATAAAATAAAATGCAATTTTCCTTAAAACTATGGTAGTTCATATTCGAAAAGTAATGAATTATTTCAAAGCAAGCTAGAAATAATATGGGCAACTAACAAGGAATAAATCTTGTAGCTCCCACTGAATTTGACAACATTACATGAATGTCTTTTCAGTAATAAAACGCAAAGCTCCCACTGGATTTGTCAACATTGTAAGTGTTACATCACCAGTAGAAAGCAAATAGCGATTTATTTACTTTCCTACTCTCTTAGAATGCCTACAAGTAGCAATGTACTTAGGTATTGAACAGAGTATATGAAGTTCTACTTATGTAGATGAGGGACTAGCCATTCATGCTTTCATTAACTTGAATATTTAGCATGCAATTCCTCCCTTATCGATATGCCTAGCCACAAGGGTGTTTAGCACTATAAGGAATGAAGTGAGTCTAAGAAAAATACCTAGAAGACATGCTAGTAATTTTCTTTACTCGTTGCGGTTTATTGACAATTCCTCTTATTAAGATTTAAAACTCATACATCATCTTGACAAGTGCAAGATGTCATTATTTTGGTAGCTATAGACAAAATGTACTCTAGTTACACAAAATATTTTATCTTTCAAAGATTTCAGAACCGAAAAAGGGTAATGAAAGATTGAAAGTGAGTTTAAATATAATGAGAAAAATTCAATTATAACCCTATCTTAGTTTTGTCAAGCAAAGAGAAGAGATAGGAGTAAGTCTCACTCTTCTTTACCAGGAAAAGAGACTATGTTTGTCTTTTCAAGAAAAACAAACTTTCGTTTACGAATTATGTTGCAATAACACAATTAATCAGAACATAGAAAGTTCAATTTAGTATTTTCGATAATTAATTCTTTTAGAAATTAACTACCCATTGTTTTAAATAAAACAATTAATTTACTAAAAGACTAAGATCCAACTTGAACTCCCACTTATTACAGAAGGTCTGACCAACTAGTAAACAAATGGGGCAAGAGGTAAGCGACGAGCGTTAATTGCATTGAAAATGCAACTCTTAGATTTATGAGACACATGACATTAGTAACACATATAGTAATGTCATGTACATGTTTTGTCTCATCTTATGCCTCGGGTCCAAGGTCTGACCAAGCATACTCGATTTAAGTCCACCAAAGTAAGAACTTGCAAAAATTGACATAGATCTGACCTATGAAATTTTTTGCCATGGGTTGGAAATACCATAAGGTCTGACCAAAGTGGTCAAACCAAATGCAAGTGTTCTTAAATTGGCTGGCATAGACTTAAAATTTCACATAAGGGTATACACATAAGTTTATAAAAAAAACATGTGTCAAATGTAATGTACAAAGAATCATGCAAAACATCTTTGTAACACGAGTTAAGAAAAACAATTTTGTTAACTTAGTTTTTAGGCGTGCTAATATCGTGAAAAAACATTAAAAATTGACCAAACCCTATAATGTACTTCTACAAATCCGTATTAAACTTCTCTTATAGTTTGTTATAGTGGATGAGCCGTACTTCCCAATAATCCATAATTTTTAGTTTTTAATTAATCTAGAAATCAAGTTTCATAGTTTATAGTCTTATTAATTTTCTCAAAAATCAGTTTTCACGAAAACTAGCAGGTCACAATGAACATGTATTATGCGTGTAATTAATAGACTTGTTTTAATATCATTTTTCACTAAGTATTAGTCAGTATTGCATACATATTAGGCGTGTAAACGAGTAATCAAGTAAAATATACGCACATAAGAGACAAATACAAAAGTATGACATTAAATTAAACAAGTAAACATGTAAAATCGGAGTTCTCAAGCGAGTCTTCCACAATTGGAGAACCATAAGACCCTCACTAGTTTTCATCAATGTGCCTAGATTATCCCATTCATCACAAAAGTGATTGAGTGGGTCTTGTGGCCCCAAAAAAAATCAGACTAAATATGATCTAGTTTCTAAAAATAAAAGATTTTAATTAGCATAAATAAAAATCAAGATCTTTTAGATATATAATGTGATCTACTATAAAAAGGAAACAAATCTACTAAATTAAGAATTGAATTTTATTCCTTTTTAACATATATTAACAATTAATAGTTTTCAAAATCTAGATCTAACATATTTTATTTAGTTATAGCAAGGATTTGCATAATCTTTGTCATATTTACAAGAATACAATAAATAAAATATAAAACGCAGCAGATCAAGTATGTGAATTAAATCTAGGCGTGTACAATTCAAGATATGATATAATTCAAAACATGTAACCCTAATGCCAAAACGAGTTGACTCGTGATGCCACTGTTGAGATTTAACAATCTAAGTAACCAATTAGCTACGAGTACGCAGCGGAATTGATTCTAGTTTTAGCATATAGATTAACACATATAAATTAAACAAGTAATTTACTAACCTTCTGTTTAATGATAAAAATCAATAAACTAACACCAGATCTTGATCTTGAAAACTTAGTGGTTAAATTACCACCTCTATGGTTGCTCACACAACACGTCGAACAAGTACGCAACAATGCTAGTCATAACTTCACGAGCTCCAAACACCAATGTTGTATGCATAATTACTTGAACTGAAAACCAAACAACCCTTGTAGCTAATCACCGAAAATTAGAAAACCCTAATTAGGGTTTCACCAAATTCGATTTAAGGATAAACCTTAAAAACAAAAAACCCTAATTGATGGCTTTGCAATCGTTGACTAGAGAAGAACCAATCACCACCGAAAACCCTTGAAAGGGTTTTACCGAAAATCATAGTAGGGAAAAAGGAAGAATCGAAAATCCCTAAGGTGGGGATTTTGGTTGATTTATGTAGAGAGGGGAGAGCAACAATTGATTTGTGGTTTTTGTTGTGAATGAATGAATTATGAGGCTAAGGGTGGGTGTTTATGTAGGCACCAAACCCTTGTCCTAGATAAACTAGGAAACCTCATAATCCTTATCACAATACACCTCCTCATATCTTTTCCTTAATTATAAAATTGATCCCAAAAACCCTTCTAGATCTTCCTATGGGCCGGCCACAATGGAACACCCCTTAAAGTTTGGGTTTTGTCAATTTTAGTCCTTCCCGTTCATATTTAAATAGTTGTTAAGTTAGTTATAAAATATAACG
>BQNB010153513.1:0-11130 GCA_026074375.1 Tanacetum coccineum
ATGTAGTCTAATGCTCTAACATGGTATAACGTTCGTTAGTTCGGTACCGCCGAAACTAGTGATAGCTAATCACCCAAACGGGGATTGTCAAACCCAAATAAATCTATCTTATAACATTCGCGCTTACTTTCCAAGTAATTAACAGTTCATGCAACTTAAGCTAATCCGTAATCATTTGAATCAAGGTAAAGTTGTTGCGTCTATAAGTGAAAACAAGTATTGTATCCCACCCCGAGATATAAAAATGAGTGTGTAACAAATTTATAAACGAGTTGTAATGAGTATGTAAACAATTTTGTAAATGTGTATGTAAACGAGTATGTAAACAAGTAGGTAAAAGAGATTGTAAATGAATATGTAAACAAGTTGTAACGAGCATGTATTCTCCCCCAAGATTTGTAAAGTAAATGTAAAACAAGTGAAAGAGGGGCTATAAACTCACCTCGAAGTAGACGATCAAACAGATAGAATAAAATAATCAAGAAGCACAGCAGAACGGTAAACCGAATTGACGGAGTAAGAGACACAGCACGATGGTAACAGGACAATTCGACCTAGAAGATAAAGCTTATCTTAAAAGTATGTTACGCTAAACAAATAATGCAAATGAGTTTTCCAAAAGGTGGTTATCAACGTGGCACGTTGATAAAAGATTTAGATTTCGCGTTGTAGTTTGGTGGTTGGTTAAATAGTTTATAATTAAAAACAATACCAAAGTGTATATTATATAACCCATATATAATACATATGAACTAATCAAGTATATATTACGTTGTATGTATTATATATATTCAAGCGATAAATAAATCAACGTAGTGAGAGTATATAGTTTAAAGTATATCAATTAGATATGAAAATGAGAAAGTTAAGTAAATGTCTAAAACATTATATTTCGACACTTTTCCGAAATTTACTCTTAAAATAATAAGCATTTCCATTTAAAAGAAACGCATGATTTATTGTTAGAGGAAATTTTATAAGTTTTATAAAATCTATAATTTTTGTCTTTTTGTCGGAATTCATGAAAAATGTGAAAAATATTCGAAGTATACAAATTTTAGAAAATTTTGGCATGACCCATTCGTTTATCGGATGTTTCCATATTTTGTAAAACAACTATTTTTATCTCTAAAATGATCCGACAAAATCCCAACATACGTTTCGTATAGTAAAACATCAATATGTCAAACATAACTATTTATATACAAAATAAAAGAAATAAAAAGGTAAAAAGATTAGTTAAGTGATTACTTACAAGTTTGAAGAAAATCCTTTTTTAATAACCTAAACACAATCCAAACATCGTGTACTAACCCCGAACACTAAACCTAAACCTTCAAATCTTGAAAACCATGAACAAAGAAAGAAAACGGCGACGACGGTGGGCGACGGCCGATAGTGGGAGGCGGCGACAGCCGGCGGTGAGCTGCGGCGGACGGCGGTGGTGGTGGTTGCTAGTCGGCGATGGAGAGAGGTAGTGGTGGTGGTTCTAGAGAGGGGGAGCAGAGAATTTTAGAGAGAAGGAAGACAAAATTCTCTCTCTCTCTAGAATGAAGAAAATGAGAAGTGAAAAATGAGGTGAGATGAGGAGGTTGTGGTATTTATAGTGGGAAGAGAAAGGGAGTAGGGGGTTATCTTTTCTTTTTCATTCCTTTCAAAATTACTAGTTTTTAGTCCGTAAAAATTATATACTTTATCCGTAACAATATAATTTTTATAAAAGTCACTAGATTATTAAATTAGATTCGTAACGAATATATATACGACCATATTCCCCGAAATCTAAACACTATTATTTAGACTCGAGGTGTAAACTAATTACATGGACCATTATTGTAATTTTTGTATCATTAAGGCTCGGGACTTGTTTAGGCTAGATAACAATTGATCGAGGACTCGAAATTCATATCATTGCGTTTAAAATAATTTTTTCATGAAAAGTGAGTATTTACACGACTAGTATTTCATAAATGTTTTATAAAATTTATTTAAAATGTTTGTTATTTATTGGGTAGTTATCGGGTATCACAGGTAAGCTTTGTCCGTAAAATGAAACTTTAACTTGAACATTCGCGTTTTTAACAAACGCTTTTGAATAAAATGTTAAATAATCTATTAAATAATCTTATTAAATAATTTATGATAATTAAGTATAAATTTAATTATTATCATGTCGGTACGCGTTGTGTGCGGTTTTTCATAATTTGCGAGATATGTTCTCTTTTTCAAGTCAAATAAGTTCGAAAATGTTCAAAAGTGAAATATAAATTATAGTAAGTATAATTTATTATTATAATAAATTTAGAATTACCAGTTGTTACATTACCTACCCCTTAAAGAAATCATGTCTCGGGATTCAATTTGTGTTAACTGATTGTGTGACGAGATTTAATAAACCAGTTTTTAAACATGGCGTTGATAATTTATTCAGCAAAATTCGATGTTTGGCTAGGTTTGATAATTTAAACATGGCGGTGATAATTTATTCAGCAAAATGTTTCAACACTTCTTAATGTACATAAATTTTGGCTAGGTTTGACCAGGATATTTAACCCATCAGAATAGGTACTTTAGAAAAATATCATTAAAAGTTTTATGATTGATATAAACGCGTTATAAAGAAAGTCTTTTAATAGTGAAAACATCAAAGGAGAAAGTGTAGTCACGTGGGTATGTCTATATAAAGTTTTAAATGTTTAATGGCAGAGTTTAGTTTCTAATATCTGTAATGTTCGATGATTAATATCGGACGAGGCTAATGGATGTAAGTATTCAACTTACTTAGGACAGTAAATAAGGATGATCAATGACTTAATTGTTGTAACTAATTTAGTCTGTATAGTGAATAAAGGGACAACGCGAATATATATCGAGAAAGATTGTTTTATCTTGTATAAAAGGGGTTGCATTTACCTAGTGGGGATAAAGTTTTAATGGAGGCAAGCAGGGCTCAAGACCCAACAACAGCCAACATAACAACAATAACTATAACAAACAAAACGATGATGGGATGTGGAGATGAAGACATTTCGCGAGAAAACAAAATCTCCAGAATAAAGTTCGTACAAATGGGAGAATCTCGTAAGAGAACTTATGTGATAGGTGTGGAATAATTACTCAGTCAATATGTTATAAAATATTGAAAACAAAGTCCTTATAAGCTCAACGATTGTAACAAGTCTGTTAGCCTCTCAACAAACAGTTCAGATTGTAAGGTTTGTAAACGGGCAAAAGTATAACCTTAATTAATGAGATCAGGGTAGTTCAAGTGAGGAGCATTAAGATTTTATTTGCAGAGTGGTAAGACACTATATTGTGTTCAAGATATTTTTAACAGATTCCGGTGATTTATATTATCGGTGTTCGAGTTCCAGACTTAATCATGTCATATCGGATACAAATATTAAAGCCCACCACATTTATAATTTCAAATTATTTAACAGAAAAAGAGACAGCGTGCGTTCCCCCATATATGAATAATAGAAATGATAAACTTATGGTTCGGTAAATTTTACACTTTTATTTATTAAAAAATGAAGAGGGGGAGTAAGGGATTGGCGGACGTCCAAAAAATTATCCATATCAAAAATAAAGAGATTATAAATCATTATATTCCTTTAAAAGAATTATATGATGCACTACACCATAAAACGAGACATACTTACACTTCACCATAAAACCTTCGAAGGGTTGTTGATGACATACGATGTGCGGTTGGTGCTCTAATTAGTATTAGGGACGAGAGTGTTTAAAAACTCTTCTTACTGGAACGGGGATTAGAAACAATCAGGCCAGGGGAGATACACATAAGTGTTCAACACAAGAAAACAGTTGATAGAGACAAAAAACAACACAAGAAACAGTAAATAAGAATAAAGGTGTCTTTATAACGAGTTAATAAACAAACATTACGCAATTATCATATCAATCCTCCTATTACAAATCCCGCCCATACAAGACTTGTAATACTTAGATTCACACATAATTCCATGTAAACAAAATTGTGACGGGTTTTATGTAAAACGATATTGCATAAGATTATAAAAAAAATTAGAGACCATTGTATAACATACAATGTCTAAGAAATAAGTGAGACCATTGTACAACTCACAATGTCTGAGAAGTAAAATGAGATCATTGTGTAACTCACAATGTCTGAGGTGTAAATGAGACCATTGTGTAACTCACACCATTGTGTAACTCACAATGTCTGAGGTGGTTGGAATGAAAATCAAGTATGTATATAAATAACATTTATATAGTAAAACATTGTTGCTTTTAAAGAATAAGCATGGCGAAATAGAATGTGATAATACAAATAATGTCTAAAAACGTTATTTATATTTTTTGACCTCTCATTGTTTTGATAATAACAAAATGTAAAAACGTTTACGATAAAAATAAACGTTCACGAATTATTAAGTGTGAAATTTCATTTCTAAGATTAGTGATCACTTAAGGTATGGACAAACAAAATCATTAATCATGATTAGTGATCAAGAAAATATTTTTTCCTTAAAACTCACTTTTATTCTACAAAAGTATTTTCACAAAAAATAAATACACAAAATATTTTCTAATTAAAAGTTTTATTAAAAACTTAAAATTTGAATTTTAAATTTTCCCTCCAAAATGGAAGGTTCCATAGCAGATACAACCTTCCCCACAAAAAGACAAAAACAGGAGCGTAGTCTACTGGGCGTCCCCTTTATAGGCCTGGCGGCCCCCAGATATATCTGGAACCGCCGGGACCGCCCTCAGTGACCGTTGGAATCTCCTGGCTATAAATACTGCACTATTGTTGGCAGAAAAACAGACCTATTTGCATGAAATTATCTGATAACATTCTCTCTCTAAAAACCTCCTTTCTCACTCTAAAATATCTTGATCACTAACATCTTTAGATCTTGTTTCAAGTGATCTAATCTCTTCTCACCTTCCTCATTCTTCTATCAAGTGCAAGAGAATAACATTCGTATTCGCCAAAAAACGAAGTGTTATTTAGTGATCTCTTCTTTCTTCTTCTAAGTACCAAATCTCTATTGTATCTATCTTGTGTATTTGTGTGATTCGGAAAGTGTGTAGATCCGATTGAGTAGATCTTGTGATTGTGTATATCTTGTGAAGTGGTAGATTAGTTCTAGCTAAGATTAGGACTCGACATTTAGCTTAGTGTCGAAAAATAACATAAGCTACGTGTAAACGGTTTTCTCCGCCTAAAGGGAGCTTGTTGACATAGTGAAATCTCGAGTAGGATACTCGGGGAGTGGAGTAGGGTAAATATGTGCTTCGTAGCCAAACCACTATAAAATCTTGGCGTCGTGGTTTGATTGTTCTTTTCCTTATCTCTTCATTATTATTATCTTTGTTATATTGTCTTAGTTTAGATTGTTTTATTTATTGGCTCATATTGTTGATTGGTTAAACATACAACTCGAATTTAAATATTCTGAAAGCAAACTTTTAAAACGCAAACGAACTTGTAAACTATTCAACCCTCCCCCCTTCTAGTTTCTACAATTGGTATCACAAGCCAGGTCACTCAAGATTTTTAAAATATATTGTATTTTAAAACTTGAATCGATCTATGGATTCCGACAAATATCTAGAAGGGCAATCCATGCAAAGACCACCACTTTTTGAAAGTGATAGTTTTATTTATTGGAAAAATAGATTCGAGACATATGTTAAATCAAAAGATCTAGATCTTTGGCATGTTATTACTAACGGTGATTTTCAACCTATTATTCAAAATCTAGAAACCAAACTTGATGAGGTTGTCCCTTTTGAAAAACAAAGTGATGAACTTAAAAGAAGGCTTGAGAAAAATAATGAAGCCAAAATGGTTATTTATAATGCTTTGCCAAGAAAAGAATATGAAAGAATTTTCATGTGTAATATGGCAAAAGATATTTGGAAAACTTTGTTAATCACCCATTAAGGTAATAATCAAGTCAAAGATAATAAGATCGACCTTTTGGTTCAACAATATGAATAATTCGTCATTTCCGAAGACGAATCTATTGATAGTGCTTTTGCTAGATTTAATACTATCATTACTAGTCTAAAATCTCTTGATGAAGGTTACTCTACCAAGAACTATGTTAGGAAGTTTTTTAGGGCTCTACATCCTAAATGGAGAGCAAAGGTCACGGGGATTGAAGAATCAGATGACTTAACGTCACTATCTCTTGATGAACTTATCGGAAACCTCAAAGTTTACGAAATGATCATCAAGAAAGATTCTAAAATAGTCAAAGCAAAAGTTGAAAGGGAATCTCTTGATTTAAAGGCTAAGAAAGAATCTAGTGATGAAGAGTGTTCGACTTCCGGAAGTGAAGACGAAGTGTACGCCATGGCGGTAAGAGACTTCAAGAAGTTCTTCAAAAGAAGAGGAAGATTTGTTAGACAACCAAGGAACGATAAAAAGACCTTTCAAAAAACCGAGACGACAAAATCGGCAAGAGTGAAAGGAAGTGTTTTAGCAGCGGAGATCCAAATCATCTTATTTGAGAATGTCCAAAGCCACCGAGAGACAAGAACCAAAGAGCATTCGTTGGAGGCTCTTGGAGCGATAGAGGTGAAGAAGATGATGAAAAGATCCAAGACGAAGCATGTCTAGTAGCTCAAGCGCCAAATGAGGTATGTTCCGAATCTTCTTACTTTAGTGATGAAAACTCATCAATAATGATTTAGCTTTAGATAATGAATATGATCAACTGCGCAAAATGAGTTTAAAGATAATCACTAAAAAAAGATTAAAAGCCACTAGAAATAGCTTAGAAAAGGAACTTAGAGAATTAAAAGATAAATTTTCCACACTAAAAAAAACAAAGGAATTGATCTCGAATGCACAATTTTTCAATCACTCAAAATTGAGAATGGAAAACTAAAAGAATAAGCTCTTAAACTAACCAAGTTTGAAAAGAGCACACATTGCTTAAATGAAATGATAAATAATCAAAAACCCTCTGGTGATAAGTTAGGTTTAGGGTTTAATTCATTTGAAGCATCATCTAGTGGAACCAAAGAAATAAAATTTGTGAAAGCTTAGAAAAAGGCGTCATCTGATGGAGGTCCCATAAATATGGGCGACCCCCATAGTGAACAAGCGGCCCCCAAAATAAAAATGGAACCGCCAGTAGCTACGCCTGAATCTGAGAAAAGTGTGTCTTTTCAAAAATCTATTTTGGGCCCTAGACTAAAACACATAACAGTAAACAACGTCAAAGTTCCCGTTGCTAGTGATAATGTAGTTAAACAATTATACAAACCATTGTCAAAACCCGGAGTTGGATTTTCAAAACCAAACTTTAGATCAAAAACTCCACCACCTAGAAGAGTTAATACTAATTATCCTCGTGCTTAAAATACGCAACCAAAAATGGAGACATGGTCGACAAAAATTCGCAAACCTCATGGTTTTCCCGTAACTTGGAACAACTTCCCTCGTCAAAGTTATATGCCATGGGAAATGTGTCTTCCATTTCCACATCCCAACTAATTGCATCAAATGCAAGGGATGTTTAGTACTAAAAACTTTGGACCCATGGTATTGGGGACCGGCGCGCGCTTGGAGTTGTTGGTTTATATATAAATCAGATCTGGCCTTGGAGTCGACGTTGGTTACCGACGAAGGATTAACGATGTAGTCTTACCACCCACATCGGCTATAGGTGCAGAGTTACCTCCGGATGCTCTTTAAACATATGACGGGTAAACACGAAAACTTTTCCTCCATTACAGGCATACAATGGAGGTAGATATCATTTTTGATAGTGAATCTTCGCCTTAGTAACATCTTTGTGGCAAAGGTACGAATTTCTAATACTCATGTTAGTATAGATAATGGTGAGAAACATGTTGATGAAACTTAGGATTTAATCTGCTAAGTATAGGAGCAAATATGTGATAATAAGTTGTAAAGTAACTATTCTCTGAACATGTTAGAAAATCCATAAGGGCGGTAAAGTTATAGGTAGAGGAATTTGGAGAAAGGCTGTATATGTGATGAAGAATTAGGAAATAAGCCGAAGATATTAAAATATGTCGCTTGCATCGATATGATGAAAGAATTTCAACTATTGTGCGCATAGGAGATTAGGGTCACGCTATATAGCATGCTCAATTCATCGTTAACATCTAAGGAACTAGTTAGAACACATACTAAGGGTTAAGTTGTTTCCACTATTTGTGAATGCTTGCAGAATTGTTGCACTTGTGGCACCTCTGGGTGCACGGGCCATTGTGGTAGAGATGGCACTTGGTGCACTTGGGCAAGGATCCCCCATAAGGCTTCTTTTCGCCTGTCCTGGGTCTGGCGAACTTGACGTTCCCATAAATGTTGTCAGAAAGTCCATCACTGATGTACTTGTCAACCTTCTCGGTTTCATTGGCAACAAACTTGGTACATATCAGGGTTAATTCTTGAAAACATTCAGTGTATGCTGGAACATCATTTCCCTTGACCTTTAGGTTCCACAGCTCGATTTCTAATTTCTTGATTTCACCCTGCGGGCAATACTTATCCGTCATCTTTTTCTTGAGTACTTCCCAAGTCATGGCGTATGCCTCTGGACCTAAGGTTCTTATCTGACCATTCCACCAAGTCAAGGCAGTACCTAACAGAGTGCAGGTGGCAAACTTAACTCTTTTCTCAACGCCACAACCACTGATATTGAAAATTAACTCCATCTTTTCAATCCATCGAGTTAAACCGACCATGCCTTCGGCCCCTTTGAAGTTCAAAGGTTGACACTTCATGAAGTCAGCGTAAAAACAAGGGCGCGCAGTTTGCACGTTTGTATTCCAAATTTATATTAGGGTTTTACGCGTTTGCACCTTAAACCGTAAACTTTAAGTAAATCGCGTAAAACTGAAAATGATCCTACTATGTAAAACGGGTATTAACGATAAATGTTTACATCAAGCAAGTGTTATATGATTATTATGAGGATAATTAATGACTTTGTTCATTTTATTTTTATTGGCTACGTAAAATTCTTACGTTTCATAATAAAATACGTTTAGGCATACCCGGAAGTTCAAAAACCTAACTACGCCTAAACAAATACCCACGATTCTACCCAATACTCAAAATAATTAAAATTACATCATATATATATATAAAATGCCGAAATTTTGAAGATTAGAACAAGAGTCATCATCTTTGCATAATATCTAGATATTACATAAAGTACTCTTACACCTTTTACCAACTTGTCTAGTTTAACTTAACTAGAGTTAGAAAGTAACCATGGTTAAGTTAAGAAGATATTTATACTATAAATAGCCATGCATGCATGAGCAAAGTTTACAACTTCTATACTTAACACAAATTTCATTTTCTTTCTTCCTTGTCTACTCCAAATCCCACGGCAACAATAGGCCATAAAAACAAATCCACACCTTGATTTTGTAAGATCATACAACCCTTTACACAACATACTTAAGGTACTCTAAGGTGTTGGGAAGCATTGGTTCTTCATTTTCAAGAAATAAGAAGAAAAAGGAAGGATTAGGGTTTTGAAAACCTAATCTTGGGTTATAAGCTTGGAAGCTTTATTTTTGAATCTAAACACGGGTTTAGAACTTATTTCACATCTCTTACATCATTACTAAGGTTTTCTTAAATCCTTTATACTTTTCTTTCTTATGATTTTATGTATTACATGTTAAATATAGCCATAATCACCACTAATGACTTTTAAATGTATAAAATGGATTTTTATTTGAGTTTATCAATTTATACACTTATTCTTATGTCATATGGTCCTATATATCATGGAAAAGTAAAAATAAAAGTATGTTAACCTATGGATTAAGTATAAACATGTTTAGGTTAAATTAGGGTTTTATAAGTTTTCTTAATCATCACATATGAAAATAATGAAAGTAAAAGGGTTGAACTTGTTACAATGAAATTATAAGGACTAGGGATGATATTAGACATTATTATAAGTACCACATATGTAAAATATGTTTTTAAGAGATTTTATAGTAAACTACTAAGTTAATAATACATAAAAAACAAGGTTTTATAAAGTAACATGTATGAAATACATAGGGGCTGTCCAAATTCGAATTTTGGACAGTAGGTTATGAGGTTTTATAAAAATAATACGCCTCGTGACGATTCCATAATGATAAGAAACTCGAAAAACCGATCTATAACGAAAAAGATACGTTAAAAACGAGTTTACGACTATAAATACTTTTATAAAACTATTTTTATAAAAGTTACTATTCATTACAGCAACTTTCATTTTTAAAACATCTAATATATGATATAACTTTTAATTACGAGATCGTACTCGAAAGAATCGCTAAAAACGGAACTATAACGAATAAACTACGACATTTTCGATAATTAAAGTTTATAAAAGTAATTTTATAAACTATGAACAGTAAAAGTACTATTCATCAGCGGACCCAACTTTATAAAATATAATACCTCTTTTAATAACAAAAACGTACTCGAAGGAATCACTAAAATCGGGATTAAAACGAATAAGTTATTACGATTACAAGTTTACGCTAATTAAAACTAAAAACGAGTATATAGCTGTTGTGAATAGTAAAAACACTATTCATCGCAGAAAATCAAAAACTTGAAAATGTAATATTTTGATCACTCGTCTTACTACGAAGACGTGGACGTAAGAAACGCGAGCAACGGGCTTAAAACGACCAAATTAGGTCATTTTTACGAAAAGTATATTTATAAACGTTTTCACTTTATAAATATTATTTTACTAAAACGATTAGTCGGTGATTATGCTATATAGAATATTGAGTGGTTATCAAAGTGCTATAATACTAGGGAGTTTCATAATGAGGCCTCTTCGGATGGCGTATCGACGAGTTGTTGGATTTACGATTTAAAGTGTCCTAACTCCTCGTACGTCATGTCATGACCTCTTTAATTATGATAGCCCGAACGATAGTACGATGTAACAACTATAAGATTATATTCAATGTTATTAATTAAAGTACTCAGTACTTATTGTTAGGAATTACAGATTTGATGATTGCAAAACCCATAAAGAGAAATGAAGAAAGAAGAAACAAAAGGAAACAAGATATGCTAAAGAAGGAAACAAGATCAAGATTAATGTTGATTGAGACGTT
>BQNB010153514.1:0-15633 GCA_026074375.1 Tanacetum coccineum
AGATAGGTCAATATTTGTGATCCTATTATTCTAGATATATAAATTGCAATATGGAGAGCTATCTCGGACTCTTAGCCTACGCCCAAACAACACCAAAGTTGCAGCGCATTAAATATGTAGGACTAGACCCAGTTGAAAGATAGGTCGCATACTTAAGCATGTAAACGAATATAAATTGATAAACATAAACAACAATCAACGATAAATTAAGCAAACGAGATAAATAAACCAAACATTAAATCTTCATAAACATTGCTGATACCTAAAGGTATTAGCCGATAGTCATTGTAAAAATATACACGGTTTAATATATGAACGATTAAAGTAAAGAATGTTGGGATTCTTGATTTGATGAGACAAAGTGAATAAAAGAATGAAACAAGATGGAAACAAGAAGGACCAAAATTGTCATCATGAAAATAAAGATTTGGTCAAAATAAGATAAGAATGAATATTAATGAGAAGATAATTAATTGATTCTCTCATTAATATATTAATTAGTTTCCTTATAAGCCTAGGACTCCTTATGCTATAAAAGGAGGTACAGGCATTTAGAAAAAGATATCCATCCATAGAAAACTAAAGCTCTCCCAATGAGAGTCTAGACTGATGAGAGTCGAATAGTACACCATAGTTAGTTGGTGTAGCCCCAAATTATAGTTGGGGTAAAGGGAAATCATTCAATAAAGAAAACCTTATGATAACATTGATTTTGTTTTTATAATTCCACTGTGCATATTCAATCATTGTTATTATTATCCTAGATGAGCAAAACGATCCAACAGAAACAATCCACCTAAGAACTTAAGAATTGTCTATCCACCAATCCTTGATATCAACTACTTCCATCACTTTCTAGTTACTCTTGAAAATCTTTTTCCAATGGATGATGAACCCATGTGGGCTGCTGACCATGTTGTCGCTTCGACACCTAGTTCCGCAATCACTATTCCTGAAACCGCAAACAAATTTGCTATCAAAGGTAACCACTTGACCCTTGTCAAAGGAAACCAATTCGATGGTAGAACCAAAACTGATCCTCATAAACACATTCATGAATTCCTCAGAATCTGTGATGTGTTTAAATACAGAGATACTGAGAATGAAGCCGTCCGCCTAATGATGTTTCCCCTATCCCTTACTAGGGAAGAAAAAACATGGTTGGATGAACTCAACGAAGGAACTATCAAAACATGGGATGAACTTCAAACCGCTTTAATTAGACGTTTCTTTCCCCTAGCTCTTTTCGATCGACTCCTCGGAGAAATCCGAGCTTTCTTTCAGCACGAAAACGGATCTCTAACCGACGCTTGGCTTTGTATAAAGGAAATGCTCTCAAACTGTCATGGTCACAATCTGTCCAAAGGCAACATTATCAAAATATTCTATCATGGTCTAAGTGAAATAAACCAAGAAGTTTTAAATGCCTCAGCTGGTGGTATTTTCCTCTATAAAACTCCAAATCAAGCTTATCAGCTTCTCGAAGATAAAGTCTTACTCAAGCTCGATTGGGCTAAAAATCCGAAAGCCAAAACATCTCTCAAGAAAACTGTTGCTTTCACCGATGAAGGTAGCAGTAATTCCAATACTGACAAAATTATAGCCCGAATGGATGCCATGACCCTGAAAATGGATGCTCAGTATAAAGAACTCCAAAACCACGCTAAAAAAACAAAACCAGATAAAGATGATATACCTATATCTCGAAAGGAAGAAGCTAAATTCATGAAAACTTTTCGTAATACTCATTTTACAATGATTACCGCGACCGAGACTTAAATCGCGATAATTAGCGTTCAAACGAACGGAGTAGTTCTAACCGAGACAACTATCGATCCAGTACCGATGACAAAGCTTATGATCTTCAAAAACAATTCAACGATTTTATGAAATCTCAGCAAGAGACCAACGCTTTCGTCAAAGAAACATTCATGGATCTCAAGACCCAACTCAAAACCGTAGCCAAAATTCATCAAGCGTCAATCCAGAACCTTGAAACCAAGTTCGACAGACTTGCTGACAAGCAATCTGGTCGACCCTCTGGATCTCTTCCAAGTAACACTCAACCAAACCCAAAAGGACATAATTCCAAAGCTTACCAACCACCGCAATCTCGCGATGAGCATGTGAATGTCGTATTCACAAGAAGTGGTAAATCTTACAACCCACTAGTTAACCAAAATGATCAACAAAACAATTCTGAAACTCTTATCAACTTCGATAGCGATGATGAAGATGAAGAACTTACACCATAATCAAAAGCACAAAATCCAAAACCAGTCAAGGAAACTCCGTTACCCAAACCGTACAAACCAAAAATCTCGTATCCTCAACGTCTAAGGAAAGAGAAAATGAAAGCTCAATACAGAAAATTTCTTGATATGATTCGCGCCGTTCGAATCAACGTACCTCTTATCGATGTCTTGGCTGGAATGCCTAATTATGGAAAATTTCTCAAGGAACTCATAAGCAACAAACATAAAATCAAACAAATCTCTGCCGCTTTCTTAAGCGATGAAAGTTCAGCAATGATCCAAAACAAAGTTCCACCTAAATATAATTTTGACAAAACTTTCTCTTGCAATGCCTTAGCCGACCTTGGTTCTAGCATTAACCTTATGCCATATTCGCTATATGCCAAATTATCTCTTGAAACTCTTAAACCTACCAAAATAAGCGTAAGATTAGCCGACAGATCATTCCAATACCCTGTTGAAATAGATGAAAATATGCTCGTTGAAGTTGGTAAATTCACCTTTCCCATCGATTTTGTTATTTTCGAGATGGAAGAAGATAGTAAAGTTCCCCTAATTTTGGGATGACCCTTTCTTGACATTGCTGATGCAGTTATTCGAGTTAAATAGAGGCAACTCAACCTTGGAGTTAGAACTGAACGAATAATTTTCAATATCGATTCTGCAATGAAACACTCCTATTCAAACGATGATACCTGTTTTAGTATCGATGTAATTGATGAGATCTTAGAAGAAGATTTTGATGCTCTTTTAGACGAAGGTAGTAAAATTCTTCATTCCATAGAATGAACCCTTCTCAAAGAAGAAATCTTTACTGAATTCGATGAATTCATGGCAATGACTGCCGATGAAAACCCTGACTCTGAATCCGACACTGAAGATGCACCATTCAAAAAAATCACCATCAATACTAATTATAAGATCAAAACATATCTTGAAGAATCTCCTACGGATCTCAAACTTAAACCTCATCCTGAAAATATAGAATATGTATTCCTAGAAGAACCCTCTTTTCTTCCTGTTATCATATCATTTTAGCTATCCAAAGAAAAGAAAAGCAAACTCATATCAGTTCTTAAAAAGCACAAGCAAGCCTTTGCTTGGAAAAAGACAGATATTCCAGGAATTTGCCCATCATTCTGCAAACACAAAATACAACTTTTGGATGATAAGAAACCCGTTGTCCAAAAATAGAGAAGGTTAAATCCAAATATACAAGAAGTTATCAAAAAATAAATTGTGAAACTCCTGGATACCGGTATAATTTATCCGATTATCGATAGTCCTTGGGTTAGCCCTATCCACTGTGTACCAAAGAAAGGTGGTATTACAGTTGTCACCAATGAAAATGATGAACTTGTTCCAACAAGAACCATTAAGGGTTGGCGACTATGCATCGATTATCGTAAACTCAATGAAGCAACCGCAAAAGATCATTTTCCCTTACCTTTTATGGATCAAATGCTAGAAAGACTCGCGGGAAATAAATATTTCTATTTCCTCGATGGTTTTTCTAGGTATTTTCAAATTCCTATCGATCCTAATGATCAAGAAAAAAAAACATTCACTTGTCCTTTCGGAACATACGCTTATAGGCGAATGCCTTTCGGTTTATGTAATGCTCCTGCCATATTTCAAAGATGTATGTTGGCAATCTTTCATGATATGATCGAAGAATCTGTCGAAATATTCATGGACGATTTCTCCATCTTCGGAAACTCTTTCGACACATGCCTTAATAATCTCGATAAAATGCTCCAACGTTGCAAAGACGCTCATCTCATCCTAAACTGGGAAAAATGTCACTTCATGGTCAAAGAAGGGATTATGCTCGGACACAAGGTGTCTAGTGCCGGACTTGAAGTTGACCAAGCAAAGATCGACGTAATCTCAAAACTTTCACCACCTACTAATATCAAAAGTATTAGAAGCTTTCTCAGACATGCCGGTTTTTACCGACGATTCATTAAATATTTCTCAAAAATTGCTCGACCTCTAACTAAACTTCTTGAAAAAGACACTCCATTTGAATTCGACGATGAATGCCGAAGAGCTTTTGGATCATTGAAAGAGAAACTCACATGTGCTCTTGTGATCGTAAGCCCAAACTGGAATCTTCCACTTGAACTTATGTGTGATGCAAGTGATTTCGCTATAGGAGCCGTCTTAGGTCAAAAAGATGGTAAAAACTTTCACCCGATCTACTTCACAAGCGAAACCCTTAACTCCGCTCAACAAAAATACACCATAACCGAAAAAGAACTTATGGTTGTAGTTTTTGCATTTGACAAATTTAGATCCTATCTTATTCTCACAAAAACTATTGTTCACACTGATCATTTAGCTCTAAGGCACTTATTTAAAAAGCAAGATGCTAAACCATGCCTTATTCGATGGATTTTACTTCTACAAGAATTAGACATAGAAATCAAAGACAGAAAAGGAATAGAAAATGTTGCAGTTGATCACTTATCACGAATCGAAAACAATGAGATGAGCGATGACAGTAAAGTAGATGATAACTTTCCCGGAGAAACTCTTATGGAAATCAACATAAACGAACCTTGGTTCCCAGACTTTGCAAACTACCTAGTCGGTAATATTATACCAAAAGGGATGACATATCAACAAAAGAATAAATTCTTCTCTGACCTCAAACACTACTTTTGGGAGGAACCTTATCTCTTCAAAGTATGCTTAGACGGTATGATCAGACATTGTATATCTGGACCAGAAACCAAAATCATTTTAGATCAATGTCACCACGGACCAACAGGTGGACAATATGGACCAAACATAACTGCTAAAAAAGTCCTTGATTTAGGATTTTACTGGCCAACAATCATCAAAGAAGCTCATACTCTAGTCCGCTTATGTGAAGCATGTCAAAGGACCGGAAATATATTAAAACGTGATGAAATGCCCTTAAAAAACATTCAAGTATGTGAAATTTTTGACATATGGGGTATCGACTTTATAGGACCATTTCCAAAATCATATAAGTTTGAATACATTCTAGTCGCTATTGATTACGAATCTAAATGGGCCGAAGCTCAAGCTTTACCAACCAATGATGCCCGAGTAGTAGTCGCCTTTCTAAAGAAACTATTTTGCCATTTCAGAATGCCTAAAGCTCTAATCAGCGACCGAGGTACTCACTTCTGTAACAAAATAAAGGAAAAAATCATGAAAAGATATGGAGTTAATCACCGTTTCTCGACATCTTATCACCCTCAAACTAGTGGTCAAGTTGAAAACACGAACATAGCTCTTAAAAGAATTCTTGAAAAAACTATTAAGGACAATCCTGCTATTTGGTCAAGAAAACTCGATGACGCTCTGTGGGCTTTTCGCACTGCCTACAAAACACCTACCGGTACTACACCATACAAACTAATATATGGAAAAAACTGCCACTTACCATTTGAAATTGAACACCGTGCATACTGGGCACTGAAAAATTGCAACCCAGATCTCATCGCTGCTGGTGAGAAAAGAATGTTTCAGTTACACGAATTAGACGAACTTAGACACCAAGCTTATGAAAACTCTCGTCTATACAAGGAAAGAACCAAAGTCTGGCATGACAGAAAATTAAGAATGAGAAAGGAATTCAAACAAGGAAATAAAGTCCTGCTATTTCACTCAAAGTACAAATTTAAACAACCGAAACTCAGATCCCGATGGTTAGGACCTTATATAGTGAAACATCAATATCCATCCGGATATGTTGAACTTTATGGAAAAGATGGAAAGACGTTCATAGTCAATGGCCACCGACTCAAACTATATCACGAAGAAGACAATGACCCAAGGGAAGCAGTCACTCCCTTTTTCCCAAACTAATAACTCCCGAAATACGAGTCTAGCTAACGACTCTCTTAAAAATTAAGCGCTTCTCGGGAGGCAACCCGTGCTTTCACTTAAGTGTGGAGGAGTTCCTCCTCCATTCTTCTACTAATATTATTTATTTTCTAAAAAAAACAAAAATATTTTCTTTTTGTGTGCTTTTGTATATTTACTCTTATGCAGGTAATTTAGCTCGAAGATATGGAAAATTACGACGTATGCTCAAGATAGCTCTACCTCAGCTATGCATTTCTCTATGCCCCGGGAAGTACCGTTTTCCCTTAATTTTCCCTATTTTATCTCTATTATCAGTTATCACATTGAGGGCAATGTTCAACTTAAGTGTGGAGGGGAGCCAAATAGGAAAAATTAATCATATCCCTCTATGTTTGCCCTGTTAAAAAAAATTTAGCTGATATTTTATGAAAAATCTTAATTATATATGCTTTCAAAAGTAAAAAATGCTCTTAGTAAGGCAAATCCAACCGGATTGACATTATAGCTAGCACACCCCAATCCACTAAATTATGAGAAATCTAAGCCTTTATTTGGGTATCCACCTTTGGTACCTAAGATAATTGATGCATTTAGCTTGTTCGAGTTAAGGTTTGATTGCAGTCAAATATGTCTATTTCGTCGTTACGGATGTGTATGTATGGTCTTTGTCGCCATTTCTGGAACATTGGTATTGGTTGATAATTATATTTGAGAGAGCCGGTAATTTAGAAGCTCTAGAACTTGTGCTTAATCATCATTTACTAGACCGAAGCCTATCACATGTAACGTATCCCGCAAGGATATGTTATTGCAAGCGATTCCTTAAATGCTATGTTGCTAAAGTATCTGAAAATTGATTGAAGAAGTCCTGTGCCAAGCCTTAATTATCATCATGGTAAAAAAAATACAAAAAAAAGAAAGAAACAGAAAAGTAAAAAATATGTGTTATAATGGTTCGAAGAGATAAAGGCTTATGTTCGACGCATGAAGATTGGATCCTCTCTAGTACCAAAGTTTCATCCTTCAGTCAGGTTTATGTGTTAAGTACAAACCTATGGCAGTTGTCTAGATTATGTCTGTGCAAATTGAGTGTTCTTCACAAAAACATATCTAAACCCTATCTGAGTGGCTGAGTGAATTTTAAAATCAAACACTATCCCTATGTAAGGTGTTATGTTATATGTCTATGCCTGAAAAGTTATCTAAAATACAATCTCTTAAAAAATCAAATTTTCTCCACGTCACGATAAATGATTTTAATTTTTCGCTTCCATTGCTTAAGGGCAAGTAATAAGCTAAGTGTGGGGGGATTTGATAATGCCCAAATTATACATGTTTTCTATGGCGTTATTTATATATATTTGATCATTTCTCGTGAACTTTTGATACTTAATTAATGTGACAATCCGTCAATTTCAGGTCGTTATTTTATCCTCGAGTATTAAATATAATTTTTATTTTTATGTTGAGATGTGAACTCACTATTAACCGGAAGAAATTAGGGTTTACATTTGTAAATTACGCGACGTTTACAAAGAACCGGCGAATCCTACGTTAAACGTCGACGTTTATATTTTCAAAATGTCATAGAAATATTTTTATTACATTTGTTTTTATTTTTCTTGTCTCGTACTATTCTTACTTTTTACGAAAAACGACTACAAATCGTACCTTTTTAAATATCAGACTTTGAAAATACCCGTCTTAACAATTAGTGGGACAAGTAGTAAACTACTTATACCACTAATCTCACCATGCAAAGGGTGACAAAACCAAAGGGAGAGGTGTCCCTTTGGTATTAAGCCTCATCCCATACACCTTACACTTAGCATGTTGCTCCTACAAGTATATAAGCTCATTTTTGACCAAAATAACACACACAACTCATAATTTAACTCAAAATCTGCATTGCTTTCTCTCCCTCTCCATATTGACACCACCTATAACACCACAACACCCATTTTATACAAAATTTACAAGATCAAAATATACTACACTAGCTAAGATGATTTCCTAAGTATAACCCTATATTTTAGAGGTGATTTAAAGAGATTTTCAAGAAAGTTTTAATCAAGATAGGGGTTTAGATTATAAACCATTTTTATAAACTAATTTGGTGAAGAAAAATTATGGTCAAGAGTTTTTGGGGTGAAGATCAAGATTAGAGTTGAAGCTTCCATCAATCCTTGTTCTTGTTTTGATCATTGTGATCTTTCTACACTTTTGTGGTAAAAATTTAATGAGTTGTTGATATATTTTTCTTGATTTCTAAATTTATATGTATATGTATGATATATGATGATCAAGGGGTGAAATAGTTCATGCATGCATAGATCTAGGGTAAAAAATGGCTTAATCAACTATTGCAACTAGCTAGAAATCACTAAATATTATGGGCTGTTGTTAACAGCAAGTTCTAGATTTTTGGGTTGGCTTAATAGTTGATGTGATTTACCTAGGTTGTATAGAATTGAGTTATGAACATATGGCTAATTGGATATTCAATGGAAAGTAAAAATTAAATGAGTTATGACCATTTTACCAAAAGACATCAGTTCTGACCTTGCTATATAAATGGCACAAAAAGTCATACTTACGTACTGAGTTGGTTAAAAACCTAAAACTATGAGACCTAGAAAAAATCATTTAGGTTATGTACTAATTGGATGATCAACCAATTTATTATGGTTTGTAAATTGCATCAAAAATGGTGAAAGTGAGTTTTCAGTCTGAATTTGCAACTTGACCTTTGTGTAGTGATTTGATCATAAGTATATGTATACTTAAAATAAGTATAAAAGTAACCTTGGATCTGTAATATATACTTAAATATGAAACTAAGGATGTAAAATTTTCAATTATATCATTTACGGTTATTAAAATACGACTATTTTTGTAAACGTAAACGTATATAAAATTTTACGTCTACACGAACACTATACTTAATAAAACGTTTTTACCACTAAAACCTGAGGTGGTAGGACCCACTTCTTGGGAGTTTTTAAAAGTTAACTTACTGATAACCCCGAAAAAGTATATAAAATGACACCTCTCACTAGGACTAGACTAGTTAGCATATTTGATTTGGCATATAGCTAGCTTATTGATTCTTAAGACATAGGAGTTGCTACAAACAGCCATTCTAATTCTTCCCTTTTCTTCACAAATTTGAAAAACAGGAAATACTGGAAAATTTCCTTTAAACCCAGAAAATGGCCCCTTAATATATGGGATTACCCCCTAATATATCTAGGACCGTCCATATATTTATGGGTCCGTCCTCAGTAGAGTCACGGAAATTTTACTGTTTCCTCTTTTTCTATATCTTTGACCTCCTTTCTCCTAACCTTAGCTGGTCTTTCTTTGTTCTGCTAAACATATTTTAGAATCATCATCCATCCACTCTTCATGTATTCTTCTCAAAACCCCTCTTCAAACTTCTCAAGAAAACCTCGAATCTCCGTAAGAGAAGTTTGGAGAAGAAACACTCATATACCATAATCACCACCTCTCTAACAAAATGCTTCACCACCACATTCTCTAAGAGTTACTAACTCTCCACCTTCACCTTCTCAATCATAAAATCCACTTAGGAACCAAATAGTGAATGAAATCAATCAACTTCATCACCTATCAAACATCATTGAAAACAACCTTCAACATGCAACAAGTACTTTCTTACAAACATTTCCATCTCTACCTTCTCCACCATCACCCATGATTTACCCTGCTACTCTTGACCAAGTCAACTTTTATTTGGGTTTTGTCATTGTTGCATGTACACCTGAAATCAATTTCACTCATTGAGAGATGATCTCAATTGGATTAAGTTCCTTCTCACTTGTCCTCCTATTTGAGTCCATGTTTCACAAATCATGAGGCTTATAATAATCCCCCTTTAACGTTGTCTGATCCACATCGTTATATCATGATGAATATTGAGAAATGATACTTGTGTTCGGAGATTAGATGTTGGGAACCCCAACATATTTTTATGGTTTTTATATATAAACTCTATGGATTCACTCAACATTATTGTTGACGTTTTAGCATGTTTTATCTCAGGTCCTTGAAGGTAATTCGGTGATGGAGATATTTGGAGATATTAATGAAACATATATTTTGAAGGCCCTTTTCAAGAAAATCATTCGAAGGATACATTTCAAAAATGTTGTATGAATTATGAATAGTTTGGGACCTATGATGTAAACTTTTATTCGAATGAATGTGTTTAAAAACGTCTCTTTTCGAGTCGTTTTCTATGCTTGAGTTATTTGTATTAATACGTAAGTACCCAAAGGACCTTTCGCTGGAAATATGAAATTGGGGGGGTACATATTGGTATCAAGGCTTAAGTTATGAGAACAAAATATTTTCAAAAGAAAAATGAACGAAAGAGTATTTTGAAATCTTTTGACTTAACGTGCAATTAGAAATCTCTGAATTACCGACGGGACAGAATGAGAATGATTTATTTATCGATATATTTATGGAAATATATATATATTATATTATATATATATATATATATATGTTGTACTAGTGAGATTTTCATTTATTTGAATAAAATGTTGATTATGTGTTTATTTTAATACTATACGAGATAATTTATACGACGCGGATTGTCAATGAAGAACCTATCCCTTTAACGACCGAACAAAGCTATATCGAAGTAAACACAGTTATTCCTGATCCGAACTAAGTGTGGATGTCATGATCCCAATGAAATGGTTGAGATTTCGGACGACGTTGATTTAGTTGGTTATGATGGTGATTGTGAAAGAAAACCCGGAGAGAACCTGAATCCGAATAACGGGGGCTGTGAATCATTTTGCCCTCATGTTGACCCACATCGCCCGGTGTTATGATTGGTGGTTAGAGGAGAATGATGGTGTAATGAAGGTGTTAATAATAAGGATATTGAAGACGAAGATGTTGAGATTGAGCTCGATGACGATGTTGAGTTGATATTTCCTTATGAGGTGGAAGGTGACAAACCCTGCCACATGGAGGTGTGTCATCTAATTCTAAGCCACCTAATGCAGAGCCACCTAATGCGGAGTCATCTGATTATGTATCATCCGATTCTGAGTCAGAGGAAAAGGAGGTCGACGTTGCACCTGAGGACACTTTTGGGACTATCACCCAAAGGCCTTATGTTGTTCGCGACTTTCCGAGGGGTGTATTTGAGGTAGGAGAGCCATCTCCTGCTCATGACTCATCTTATGTCGGTGGATTGGCACCTTGGGCATTGAGACGTGATTTATAGGCGTCCCGTGCATGATCTAGAGTCACGGAAGCTGAGTTGGGAACATGCCAAACTGAGATTGCTCTTCTGAAATCAAAGAATAAGATCGGGGAAAAAGAGAGAGAGATACCTAATCATGATTTGGGAAACGTTGAGCATGTTTTGGGTGATGTTTTAGAGAGGTTGAAGGTGTTAGAGAGCAGGGAGAATGCTACTTCGAAGAAGAAGTTAGTTGAGGCTGAGATGAAGTTGGAGTTGGCTCGTATGGAGCATGATATGGTGGAGAGGAGATTACATGCATCTTATGGGTGGAACAAGAGGTTTTATATGGAGATGGTTCGCATTGGGGCTGTTCCTAAGCCACCATCCGATGATGAAGGTACTGAGCGTCCGAGAAAGAAATCAAAGAAATCTTCTTTTGATGGGACCGAGGGACCTTCCGAGCCACGTGGACCACCTAGTGACTCTTAGTAGATTAGTTTATCATTTGTAGTATCTTTTGTAAATCACTAACTAAACTGAGATATCAGTTAGTAGAACTAGTCCTTGGAGTTGTATAGCATTAGATGGTGACATGTAATGTGTCACGATACAACTTATGACTCGTTTGTGATTAATGAAATGACTATCTTTTGATTTCTAAATTCTACGTGTGTCGTTGTTATCTTTCTTTTCTTGTTTCTTTTAATTGTTTCCTATTGGTTTGATGGCAATCATTGATAATGAATACTCATTATGATTTGAATTGTGTTGTAACTTCTTCTCCTCGTATTCTCAATCGCCATCGATATCATGGATCTCATGATGATTTTGGCTAAACTCATTTCCTATCATATTGTAATCATTTCACCCATTCATTTTGTGAACCACTCTTTACTACGCTCATGCAAACCACTTATTGTTTAATAAGTTAATATAATATCACCTGAGAAAATTTAAATTGTCATCATTTTATGAGTTATTTTAATTGAGAATTATAAATATTGTAATCACATAATATTTTATTAAACATCTTGTAAATTAATTACTTTCATACTATGAATGGTTCTTATGGAAAATCATTTTTTGATTTCTATCGTTAATTAAGCATGATTATACATTTAAATATGATGACATTAGTTTGACGAACTGAGCATTGCATTGCTATTCCTAAATTATACATAGTCGTGCACCTACGTATAATTTAGAAGGGGCCATGCAAGGCTGAATAGTAGTCACCGTAAGATTTTGATAAAGATCAATTTTTAACTGTATTTTCGAAAATCAAGAATTTTGTTGTTTGCAAGTGGTACAGTAGGACATCTGCATATGTACCCTTATCCTTTCCCAATGAATTACCCATTATGTGGGTTCGGTACTTATTAACCAATTGTTACTACTTCTTATTTCCTTCTTCGTCATGAAAATTCTTTGGCACTTATCTATTTATTGAATATCTGATACCCGGACTCGAAGTTTCTGACGTTCCTATCCTTTCTTTTCGACTATCCTCCTTTGAGTAACGTGGGTAAAAATTCCGAGATGCGTTCAGAGGTGAATAACGAATTAGGAAAGTATGGGGTTTATGCATATCCATTATGGTATTAGCCTTTCTTTTGACTCGAAATTCGCCCGTGTAAATCACGCGTTAACTTTGCTCTTTTATTGCTAACTCTGTCTCTTGATTCCTTTGATTCGAGAAAGGTTATGAGTTATTCCTAGCTATGAAGTCGAATTGGCCGATGGAGAAGTAGTAAGTAGTACAACTAATGTGTGAAAAGGGTGTACACTTAATCTTTTAAACCGTTCTTTTCCAATCGATTTAATGGTTATTGAACTAGGAGGTTTTGATATCATTATTGGGATGGATTGGTTATCACGATATGATGCCACTATTTTATGTGGTGAGAAAAAGGTTAGGACTCCCTTGTAAGGTAAGACGTTGGTTATCGAAGGTGATAGAATAAGCCAAAGTTTGAAAAATAGGATTTTCAAGGTAAAAACCTTAGTTTCTGTTGTGCAGAGTTAAATGCTTATTATCTAGCTTATCTAGTGGATAAAAGTCAAAAGTGCCTTTGTTAAAGTTGTAGAGTATAAGCTCAGGTACAACTTTGTAGTTTTAAGTTTTTGCTTATTTTCACTTTTTAGATAAGCTCATAATAAGCAAATCGTAGGGTCTGTTTTGTAATTTTTCAATAGTATAAGGTTACCCGTTTTCATATAAGTGTAAATTTCCATTACTTACCTTACATTTTCTACCCTAGTCTTTTAGGTATAATAAAATAGTTTTAATATTTTTAATTTTAGTTTTATAAAATTAGGGTTTAGTTTTTAATTAGTAAAATTAGGGTTTAATTGGTTTATAAAAATTGGGCATTTTTGTTCCATTAAATTTCTGCACATTTTTAGTTGTTAAAAACCATTTTTCTTTATTTTTCCAGTTAAATTTGTATTTTCTAGAAATTAAAATAGATTTTAAGTAATTTCTTTTTCTTAAATAAATCATAGAAAATAGAAAAATAGTTGAAAATTTTTAATTCTTTTTGAGATAATTTTCTTTTTAATTCTAGTATTTTTGAAAAATAAAAATAGAATTTTAGTGTTAATTTTTAGAAAAAGTTTATTTTTAATAATTCATTTTTCTTTAAAAATTCATAAAAAATACAAAAATAGTTAAAAAATTCCAATTCTTTTTCCTAAATTTTTCTTTTTAAATTTGTGATTTTTAGGTATAAAATTTGTTAATAGAAGTGCTTTAGATTTTAAATTTCAGTTTTAGCTCACGTTTTTAAATTTTCGTGTATTAAAATTTCGTGCTAGTTAATTGTTTTTAGTTTGTGCTATTAAATTTGTAGTGTAATTCAAAATTCAAAAATCCTTTATCAATTCTTGACTCGAATCCGAATTATTCACGAATCTCAATTCACGACTTCGTTGGGAAACGACCCGAGAAGAAATACTTCCCGGTTAAAAATATACATATTGTGTTTTCTTTAGTGAGATTTTATCCTTTTATTTCTCTTGATTGAGAAGTAATTTGGAAAGAATTTTCACGGGATTAATACTATATATATATAAATTTGACTAGTGCTTTCGAATGAATCACTACCCGATAGAAGCGAAGACTTTGTTGTGTATTGTGATGCATCCCTTAAAGGATTTGGAGTTGTGTTGATGCAATGAGTAAAGGTGATTGCGTACGCCTCTAGACAACTTAGAAAGAATGAGGAAAACTACGCGACCCATGACTTGGAATTTGGAGCGGTGGTTTTTGCTTTTCGACTATGGAGACATTATTTGTACGGCACTAAGTGTACGGTATTCACCGATCACAAAAGCCTACAATATATTTTGGATCAGAAAGAGCTAAACATGAGGCAGCATAGGTGGATTGAACCTCTGAGTGATTACGATTGTGTTATCCATTATCATACAGGGAAGGCGAATGTTGTCACTAATGCGTTAAGCAAGAATGATAAGGAACCGGTTCGAGTGCGTGCTATGGTTGTGACGGTACATGACAATTTACCTGAACAAATTCGAAATGCACAAGTTGAAGCGTGCAAGGAGGAAAATATAGGTGCCAAAGGATTTCTTGGCAAAGGGGAGCCATTTGAAGTTAGATCCGATGGTACGAGATGTCTGAAAGGACGAGTATGGTTACCATTATTTGGAGGATTGAGAGACCTAATCATGTTGGAATCTCATAAATCAAAATATTCCATTCATCCTGGATCACACAAAATGTACCATGATTTGAAGAAGTTATACTGGTGGCCGAATATGAAGGCTGACATTGCGACTTATGTCAGTAAGTGCTTGACTTATGCTAAAGTCAAAGCCGAACATCAAAGCCGTCAGAATTACTACAACAACCTGAAATCCCTGTTTGGAAGTAGGAGAGAATAACAGTGGATTTTATTTCAAAGCTTCAAAGAACATCATCTGGATATGATTCGATTTGGGTCATTGTGACTGATTGACTAAATCTGCTCACTTGATTCCGATGAATGAGAAGTTTAAAATGGAGAAGTTGACTCGAATGTATTTGAAGGAGATTGGATGTAGGCACGGAGTTCCCGTGTCGATTATTTCGGACCTAGACCCTCGTTTTGCATCCGGATTTTTGGAGATCCTTTCAAAAGTCAATAGGGATGAATTTGGACATGAGCACTGCTTATCATCCTCAAACTGATGGTCAGAATGAAAGAACGATACAAACATTGGAAGACATGTTGCGTGCTTGCGTGATCGACTTTGGTAGTGACTGGGATAAGCACTTACCTTTGGCTGAATTCTCATACA